>SNQJ01S0131027.1:8240-34116 GCA_010110895.2 Picea sitchensis
GAGGGTATCAAACCACTCGAGTCTACAAGCGTAAGGGTTCGAGAGTGGGGAGAGGTCAGGGGTGTTCTCGTGAAGTGGTTGAGAGGGGGAAGGTGCAGTGATATGAGCCAAGATAGGGAGGTTTTTGGCTTCAGGAGGAGGGTTTGGGGTAGGTGCCTCCCTTCCCCTAGCTGCATACCAGGAAACACCTCGTTTGGCCTTGAATTTAAGGCAGGGCATGACGAAAGAAACCAGCGGCCTGGGGAGGAAGACACAAAGGGTCGACAATTCTGGAGAGGAGAAGCACGATCTTGAATTTTGGGAGTCTGAATGGAGGTTGCACCAGAGAATGAGCATGGGCCTGGAGAAAAGGAGAACCAAGGAAGTTTGATCATGCAAACTGTGGGGGAGCGAATGACGTTGAGTGCGTGCGAGCTCAGATTTAGGAAATCCGGTGTGGAGGAGCAGATGTGACCGAGGAAACATCTCTCACGGTGCCATGAAGAATCCCATGCCGCGGAGCTTCCAATTTGTGTGGCTTGATGGTTTCGAATGAATATTGGAAGGTGGCGGCGAAAGATTTAAATCCATGAGGTGACCAGAGTGGGGTGACAGGACTGATTGGACACCAGGTGGCCTCTTCATGGTGTGTTCATGCGAAGATCTCGGAAGAACCCCATGCGAGGGTCGATCCTTGGTGTTATCTATGTTCCCGCAGGCGATGATTATGGGATAGGAAGGATTAGAGATGGGGGAGCATGAGAAGACGCCTTCCTCCAGGTCGACATCAAAATTTCCCAGCAAATCAACAAGTTGATTTGTCGTTCTTCGTACCTGGGAGGGAAGGATTACCTAGTGAGGTGGGAGGGTGGATTTGATTCTGAGAAGCTCATTCGTAAGTCTCCAGCTTGGAGAGATTTTCTCCGGGTCTTCTTCGTTGAGGATATGTGAGAGGATATTTATGACAATTTGTGAGTCGCCTTCGGTGATGATGGGGAAAATCTCTTCTTATGTGGCCTCTTGTAGACCACAAAGGAGGCCCCATATTTCCACAACGTTGTTGGTGTTGTGCCCAATATTTCTTGCCATGATATGAAGGATTTCCCCTTTTTTGTTGCGGATGACTCCTCCATAGCCTGCAGGTCCCGGATTCCCTTTGAAGTCCCCATCAAAATTGAGTTTGTGACAGCCTGTAGGCAGAGATTCCCATTGGGTGGGGCTAATATTATGACTGACAGTGGTAGAAGGCCTGTCAGGGGTGGGGTGGAGATTGAGTATCTAGGCACTAAGGATGTGACACTCATTCAATGGGCAGTTTAGATCCTGATCCGTCCAGGGATTCAAAGTGATTGTTTCGTTGATGTTGGAGTGAATTGTAGTCCGTACTTCTTGCCAGGTCTTGGTAGCTGATTTAAAGGTTCGTCTATTCCTTTCTTTCCATATTTTCTAAAGAATGAATCCCTGTAACAACTGCCAGATTCTATTGAGGATGGGGGATTGAAAAATCAAGCTTCACCATCCTGCTATAGTTTCCCAAAGACTTGTGCGGTTCCTATCCGTGGTTCTCATAAGGTTGGCATTGTGATCCCAGATGCATGAACTATAGGTGCACAGGTTTAAGAGATGATTTTGAGTTTCCTCCTCTGAGCCGCATAAATGACACCAGGAAGGACCGATGAAACCCCTTTTCCTTAAGTTATCCCAGGTGAGAATTTTGTTGTGTGCAACTAGTCAGAGGAAAGTGTTGAATTTCGGCCAGGATTTTGCGTCCCATATCTTGCCCCAAACCTCTTCTCGTAGTAAGGTTTTGTGTCCTTATTTTAGGTGGTAAGATTCTTGAATGTTGAAGGTACCTGTGGTGGAGTGTCCCCATTTGAGGATGCCATCCCCTTGTTGACTTAAAATTTTCCTTGAATCAATATGATCCTACAGAGGTTGGATATTTAACTCTATAGGTATATTCATGTCCTCGTGGGAGTTTTTCTAGGTGCGCCATATTTCCCTTAGGACATTTGGGTTCCATAAATATTCCACTTTGTGGAGTCCTTTTGCAATCGTGAAGGGGATGAAGGCGTTGAGATTCAGATCCGTATTCAAGGCTGGGAGTTGTTGCCAAGATTCACTCCAAAAGAGAGCTGAAGACCCACTCTGCAATTCCTAGAATGAGTGGTCTATGATGAGTCCCCAATTATTCTTGGCCGCGTTCTAGATGAGAAAGCCTGGACTCTGACCACTCCACCTGATGAGATCTCTTTCCGGGATTGTGGGAGTGTATTTTTTCCTCCAAAGACATGCCCAAATATCTTGGGGTCTCTTTAACCATCTCCACCAAATTTTAGCACTGAGGACATTGTTGAGTATGGTTGGGTCTCTAAGGCTGAGGCCCCCTGCTGTCTTTGGATTACAGAATTTTTGCCAACTTACTAGGGTTATTTTGTGCCCTTCTTTGGTGCCCTGCCAGAGAAAGCTTCGTTGAATATTTCTTAAGGTGCCGAGGATGAAATTTGGGACCGCCAGATAAGAGAAAGCATAGACAAGGAGGGCCTGAAGAACCGATTTGAGGAGGATGAGGCGACCAAGAAGATTGAGGGAGCGAAAGGTCCATAGGGAAAGTTTCTTTTGAAAGCTGGACAACAAGAAGTCCCAAGATGAATTTATGAGTGGGTTATCAATAAGGGGGATACCCAGGTAGACGGAAGGGAGAACACTACATGTGAATACCAGGATTTGAGTGAGGTGGTTTTGGATCTCAATAAGCGTGTTGATGAAGAAGACTTGGGATTTGGTCATATTCACCCCCATGCCCGAAGCCTTTCAGAAGAGGTCAATGATAGATTTGAAGCGTATGGATTCTCTAGCTGTAGACAATCCCATTAGAAGTATGTCGTCCATGAATTGGCTATGAGATATGGGGGTAGAGATTCCATGTGGGGTGAGGCATGAGAGGGAGTTATCCCTGATGGTTTCTTTGATAGTGCGACTCAACCCTTCTTCAATAAGGATGAAAAGGAAGGGTGAGGGGGAGAAAGGTTTTGAGGGGACACCATTGATGAGGATGGAAAACAGGGATAAAGAGGTGAGTTTGAACATCCAAGAGACCCAATTGGGATCAAAGCCAAAGGCGAGGAGAGTTGAGCTTAAATATATCCAACTTAACTTATCGAAGGCTTTAGAGAGATCCAGTTTTAGGAGCATACCTTGAGTTTTGGTTGAGTGTAGAGAGTGGATTACTTCATGAGCCAGGATTACATTGTCCAGGATTTGTCTACCCTCCACATATCCGGATTATTCCGAGGATATTATGAGCGGTAGAATAGGTTTGAGGCGTGTTGTAATGATCTTCATTAGGAGTTTGTAGATGACATTGCAGAGGAAAATGTGTCGAAAGTGTGAGGGGGAAGTAGTGTTGTTTTCTTTGGGTATGAGGGTGAGAAAGGTCACATTGAGGGCTTGGAGAACCTTCCTGGATCTTCTAGAGTCCTCGATGATTTCCCAAACATCTCCTTGGATGATGCCCCAACAGTGGTGGAATAAATCGGAAGTGAACCCATCCGGCCCAGGAGCTTTTCCCAGCGGGGTGTCCTTAAGAGATTGATCGACCTCCTCCTGAGTGATCGGTCTCATGAGTGCCTTGTTTTTCTCTTTGGTGACCTCCTTGGGAATGTTCTTGAGGATAGAGTCGATAGCCCACAAGCGATCTTCTAGGGGTTCTGCTAGAATATTTTTGTAGTAAGAGATCATTTCCTTTTCTATATCAGCATGTTGTTGAATTTATGTTCCTTGTTCTGAGACGAGGTGAGTGATACGATTTGTTTGGCACTGTTGAACCACAGATCTGTGGAAAAGTTTGGTGTTTTTTCTCCCTCTTTTAACCATTGGATGCAGGATTTTTGTCTCAAGAGTATCTCTTCATGCACCCTTCTTTCTTCGATCTGGTTGTTTAGTAGAGTTTCCTGCTTCTTTAGGGCTTTTGTAAGGCCTTGAGATTTGATCTTTTGTTGGAGGATTTTCATTTGCTTATTGAGACTTTCCTATGCTTGAAATATGTCGCCAAAGGTGGACTTATTCCAGGATTTTAGATGTTGTTTGAGGTTGGAATCGGTGCATTGGGGTTCCTGTTTGGATGGCCGCTTCTTCCCACCATTGCTTGATGTTTCCTTGGAAATCTGGGAGTGTCAACCAGAATTTTTCAAAGCAGAAGGGTTTTCTTCCTCGAGTACCACTGATGTTGATAGTCAATAATATCGACCAATGATCCGACCCCGGGGTGTCAATGACCGTGGAATTCCAAGCAAGTCCATCCATCATTATGGCTTCTGTAAGGAGTAATCGGTCTAGTCTGCTGGAAACATGGTGAGATCTCGAACGTCTATTGGACCATGTGAAGGACCCATCGTCTGTTCCTACATCAATGAGTTTCAGAAGGCCAATGGTGCGATTGAAAAGATCACTTTCATTTCCCAAAGTGCATGTGCCCCACTTTGTTTCCTCCAATCCTGTGATCATATTGAAATCTCCCCCGAGGATCCATCTTTGGGAGCTGATACGGCTGGCTATCCAGTCCAAGTGATGGAGGAAGGCTTCCTTGTCTCCTGGTCTAGGGGGTCCATAGACATTTGTGATGTAGCCTTGTTTGTTCGAGCCAATAAGGTGAAAGGAGGTTGTGATGGTCCATTTAGAGGTGAAAAAACTATCAAGTAAAATGGTGGTTGGATTCCAGAGCATCGCTAGGCCACCAAATGCCCCCCTGATGTCCACTTCCACATGTTGGGATTGCTTCCATCATTTTTGAAGAGTAGAGTAAGCTTCCTCTCCCGCACACTTTGTTTCCTATAGAAGAAGTATATCCGGTTGTTCCTTCTTGATTCTTTCTTTGAGGAAACCTTGTTTTCTCTTTGTGTTGAGGCCCCTTATATTCCAAGAGAGCATATTCATGAGGATTATGGGGTTTGGAGGGGAGGGAAATTGTCTGAGATCAAATGGATTTGACTTGAGTTGACAATAAAATTACCAACATATTGAATGAGTTGGTGTTTTGGTTTTCTGCCTCTTTTTTTTCATATTTTGTGGGTTTGCGTTGTTCCTTTGAGGTGCCTTTTTTTATTCCTAGATTTGTGTTGGCTCGGGCTGATCCTCCTGCCAAAGAGTTGAGAAAGAATTTTTGTACTTTACGCAGTTGGTCTGTTGGTATGGTATACAGTTGTTGCTTGCAGTAGGCTTTCTCCAGATGTGCCATATCTATACCAGCTAGCTCCTGATCCTCCAGGTTTGTGTCTGGATCTCCCATTTCCGGTCCAAGATTCGCAGGAAGGGAGGTCTCCGTGGTTGGTGGTTGCGAAAAAGATGGGGTAGGGGGGTCGGGATTGGTGGAGTTTTGGCCAGTTGCAGGAGTTGTCAGAGGGTTGGTTGAAGAGGAGGGGGTATCCGATGGGGTTTGNGGGGTTTGAAGGGCTTCAAAGGAATTCTTGGTTGGGGGTCCATGGGGGGCCTAGCGGGGGGGCTTTCTTAGCTTGATGTCTACGCCGACCCATGACTTGGGTGAAACCGTTCTTGGATTTTTCAGGGTCTTCTGGAGAATGTTTGATGGGGTTATTTAAAGGGCATTCACGGAAGAGATGACCATGCTTGTGGCATTTGCAACAACGAAAGGGGATCTGCTCATAATCTAGGGTTTGGGAGCATTCATCATCTTGATAATACAGGGTAATGGCGTTGGGTAGGGGTTTTGAAATGTTCAAATAGACACAAATGTGGGCATAATCAGTGTACCTTCATTGTCTTGTCGCCTCCGAGGCTTTGACGTAGATGCCAATGGTGTTACTGATTCATGCAAGGATCTCTTCCAGCCAAAATTCCCGTGGGAGCGAATATAGTCTATGCCAAACCAGAGCGTGGGTGAAGTCTTCCTTTTCCAGGTTGAATCTCTCCATCCAGAAGCGGAGAAAAAGAACTGTCGAGTTGTATAAGTACGACCCTCCTTCAAAGATTCGATTTATGTCCTCCGGGTTGTGCAAAATGATTGTAAAGAAGCCTTTTGATCCAAGTTGGAGGTCATAGTGACCCTTGGGCTTCCACCAGTGTTGAATCAATTTGACAAGGTCTTTTTCCGAAGGTCATAGCCCTAGGAATTTCCCTAGCAGGGCGAAATCCCTCATGTATTGTCTCTGATCTTCTATTCTTGGAGAGATGATGATATATTTAGGAGTGATCGGGGCTTGCGGGATGCATTTGTCGAGTTCCCAAGTGAGAAATGTTTTTGGGTGACTGCCTTCTCGGTTAATTTCCATCGGCTTCTCCTTCGGCATTTCTTCCTCCCAAATTATCTGTTGCATGCCATCTGGGAGTTCGAAGGTCGGTCATTTGGAGTGGTTGGAGTCGTGCTCCTTGGCAGTGACAAAACTATAGGAGGGGGCCGAGAGCCCCCCTCCCTTGACCTCCATGGCTGCGACAGTGGGAGAGAGGGCGGTTGTTTTTTAGTCTGAAACCCTAAACGCAATAGTTACCAATAGAGCTTTGATCATCCTATTCCATTTCGATTATTATTATTATTATTATTATATATAATTTAGATCACCTTGTATTATTTTATATTTACATTGAAAAATATGTTTTTATAACTTGATTTTATTAATTTGAATTTTAAAAGATAATTATTATTTTTTATTAAAAAATTAATATTTATAAATTTATATAAATTAAAAATTTTACACTATTGATTTATCTTTATATTAATCTTAAAAATATTAATTTTATGATTTTAGATTTTAAAATTAATAATTATATTTTTTTTATTTAAATAAAATGATATGAATTTTACTTAAATATTAATTTTATATGTGCCTCGGGGGAGAAAATTTTACATTCACAATATACGTTTATATAATCATAAATTCATATTCTATTTATTTATATAGAACTTACAAGGAAAAAACGTTTTAGAGGGAAAGGTAAACGATGTTAACGAATATCATCATCACTTAATATGCTTAATGCATTAATTAATGTTAAGATTAAGGTTTGATTGTGTGTAATTGTTTATGGAATTGTTTAACTAAATGGTTTTTGGTTGGAATTTGGAGATATAAATTTAGGTGTAATCACTATTTTTTTTTGTTCAAAATCTATTTTAGAATGTAGAAATGGATTCAGCATGCTAAAAAAACCCTAAAAGCATTAGGATTATATAGAAATAATCACTCAAATCTGTCAATTTCACAATTTCTCCTCGGATTTTAGACAAATGTCCCCCCAAAAAAATCACCATTTCATAGAATGTTTATTTCGTAGAAAGTTTAGACTAAGACATTGTCTATTGAAAAGGATATTTAAACTACCTCGTCCCTAAATCTTTAAAGCAGCAAAGGATACTTAAACTACCTCATCCATAAATCTTTAAGGAGTTGGCTAAACTTTTTACCTCTTGGATTATACAAACTTAGCCACTCAAATCTGCAGATCCAACCATTCATCACAAGATCTCTGGCAAAATCAAACAAAAAAAATGGCCAAAAAACCCAAAAGATAGAACATTTAGACTACTGCCATCTTTAATGCAGAAAAAGCAAAAGATATTTAGATGAGAATTTCTTTTTAAATAGCTCTGTAGAAACCCAGCAGGAAAATAAAGTAAGAAGAGATGTACACTTGAATTTCTTTCATGACCCGACAAGACAAGACAAGACAAGCAGAATGAAAGGCGCAAAATGTTGTAGACCGTAACACAGAGAATTGCAGAAGACTGACTGATTAGGCTTTAGGCCAAAGTCCAAACTATCTAGGTTTTTGGCGTTTTTCGAAGGGAACAATATTAGCACAGTAAATAAATGGAAGCTAAAGTAGGATCAAATCCAGCAAACAGTTTTTTTTCTATTTCTGTGTTCAGAACTGATTATGTCTCGTTGAAGAAAGCATGAAAGGTGATAAAGGACTGAAAACCTGTATGTTTGTGTTAATGAGGGGATACATCGTACAATGCTTTTCAGGCGAAGGGCCTACTGCCCCCTCAAGCAACACTATCTGTGGTGCGCCGTTCGCAATATATTAGCTTACATTGCATCTGACCCAGACATTCATGCCCGCGAATCACTGGTTTCTTCTTCTGCTGCTTTTCTTCCTGCTGTTCTTCACTTCCGTATTCCTCCCGTCCATCTACTTTATTCCACGTGCTTTTCCTTTACTGTTATGAGCTGCCATGCAATATTGTTGCCCTTCCATAATACATATTCAGTGTTATCGTTATAGTTCATGTTCAGTACAAGTCCTTGTTTTTTTTTAAGTAAATTCTGAGCTTTTTGGAATAATTTGAACTTGTCTTACACTGCTCACTGCAACACTCATTGTAATCAGTAGGAAATCACATGTTTTTCCTTTTTCAATAAAATGAAATGGATAACAGTGTGAGGGTAAAATTCATCACTGAGTAATGTTGTGCAGCTGAAGCATAAAAAAAACACAGATATATTTAATTGTAAATATTGAACAAGATGTAATCACACAAACTAACACAATAATTTTACCAGATAAAACTCTATGTAAGAAACATCCACGTAATAATGATATTTGATTTAGATATATTTAATTGTAAATATTGAACAAGATGTAATCACACAAACTAACACAATAATTTTACCAGATAAAACTTTATATAAGAAACATCCACGTAATAATGATATTTGATTTATTTATCGTTTAAAAGGGAGATATTACATCAGCCAAACCAAGCTTATCGCACACACTCAACCTCTCTTTGCTCTTGACTTTACATGGATTTATAACAGCTATTCACAGTTTATAAAACTGATTACATTAATGTAGATCCCAAAAATAATGAATTGTTTTAACAAAAAAAACTGATTTAAAGGAACCACTGAATCTACTACAATCTACAAAATCCAAAATCCTAAGAAATTGATTAACCTATGTCAACAAGTAATCCATTTTGAAACTTCCTATTTGAAGTTCCTGTTAACAGTAATCAAGTAATTGGTCTCAGTAAATGTTCACAGTGGTTAAAATACGTTTTGTAATGCTTCCCCTCTTTATAAGAAGCAGAATCAAGGTGCTTCTATTCTCCAAACCATAACCAGAATATAATTTTATTTTGCATTGAATCTCATTCTTCCTTTCCTTTGTATTGTGAGTTATGAACGTATCTACAACTCCAGGTTCAAAGATGTCATTATTTCTCCCGTGGGACCTGCAACTTCAGTACACAGCTTCTGCAACGTTTGAAGATTCACTGTTTCCAACGTATTTTTCTTTTCATCCAATTTAAATATTAAATTATTAGTAAAGTTAAAATTTTGGTGGGTAATGGCTTCCATCTTTAACCCCTCATCATGTTTGAAATTATAATTTAGTAAGAATTAAACCTTACATAAACTAATTGATTTACACTTTATAGATTAATAAATATAGCACATTTTCATATATATTTATATTATGTGAATTTTATTGGATGTAGTTTGGATAGTTGGGAGAAATGGTTGTTACCCTCTCTACTCAGGTTTAATTTCTTGTAAGTGATATGTGATGTTCTTAAATGGATTTATATGATGATCTTAAAGTCTACGAATGTATACATACCCTACACCCCTCTCTATTTGAACCAGTGACCTCTTAAGAAGAAACACATGTTCTTAACCATTAAACACATGAAAAATGTAAAACATGTACATATATTTATATGGAAGTTGTCATCAACTCAACTAGTTGTGTGAGATTTTTAAACTTCATGAATGTATAAAAATGTATTATTGTGTAACTATGAATTAAATAAATTTATTGATAATTTGTAAGGGGCTAGATTTTTATTAAATTACATATTTCTGAATCTTACATTATCAATTTATTTTTCACAAATTTATTTATATTAAATAGTTTTATGTTTTGGATTATCAATCTATTTTTTTTATAATTATTGATGGTTTATAAGGGATTAAATCTTTAGTCATAATAAATATTTGGGGATTTTGGATTATTAACTTAGTTTTTTTTAGATTTTTATTATTTAGGTTTTGGATTATTAACTTATTTTTTTTATAGATAAATAAGATATATTTTTTATCAATTAAAAGTAATTTAATTCTTGGTCCACAAAATAACAAAGAGTTTTATGTTCAGAAGAAATCCATTATTTCATGTTGGTTATCATTAAAACTAGTATTAACCTAAATTCATCTTCACTCACGTTCAGATAAATCAAATTTCTGAAAGTAAAAATCTTTCTTATTTTTTTCTTAAAAAATATTTATACCTAAATATATTTAATCAACTGAATATTTAATATAAACACAATTAATATAAATCTAATATATAGATGTGTGTTTTTTTTAACATATAATTAACATATATTATTTATTATATTAATTTTATTTTTAATATATAATAAATTTTAATCAAAATATAATTTCCCACCATATTTTGATGAACATATAATCCCCAAGCAGGAAGCTCATTTGTTTTTCTCAAAAACTTACCTTAATGTTTTATGAAAGAGGAAAATTATTTACACTGTTTAAAAACAAAATGAAAATTACAACTTACCAAATACTTTACAGGGTAATGAAAAAACAATTAACCAAATGCTGTACACTGTATAACTACTTAAAATAGATTTGCTTATTCTTCAACAACGCAGAATTTGACACCAAGAACAATGAAGAATGCTCCCTTATCGAAGCACCGTATTACATACTTAATATAAAATGATCGGTTTATGCCTCAACCAGGAGGATTTGATGGATTTTATACTAGTAGCAATGAACAACTTTAATTTATATAGGGAAGAGTTTAAAAGTATTTAGAAAGATTATATTAAATATTGTTTTATGACTAGTATACACATAAATTGATTATTACAAGTTTTTAATATATTTGATTTATGGCTTGTTGGATATACTCCTAAATTATAGTGATAGTTAATTTAAATCACTTCAACTAATAGTAAAAAAAGTAAAGAAATTTTACAAAAATTATTTTCCATGACACTTAATGTTAATTTTAAGTTTTCTTGATATGACAATAACACAAATCTAGAAGGGAAATTATAATTTTTCTATGTATACGTAAGACAACCACACATTTCAACCTAGGATTGCATTGACAAATTCTCAAGCTAGAATCAAAGTGGTTGAAAAAATGTTTTGACAACTTCTCAATTTAGGATGAGAGTGATTAAAAGATGCTTAATTCCTTAAAAATAAAACACCATGGTCAACATTGAAACATTTTTTTTGTTATTATAAGGAATTACACATCTCCCTTATAATGGGTTGTAGAAAGGACTTTTCAACACAATTACACACCTCCCTCATACTAAACTATAGAAAAAAACTTTCAAAGTAATCACTAATTAAACCCATAAAAATACAATATTGATTGTAAATAAGATGAGAGTAGGTGCCAAGAAATATGCCTTCAACTAATCGATATATGCTCTTTTAAGATGCCCTTGAAAGTAGTTTTAGTAACTGGATGTTAATACATGCAAACCTCAAAACATATAACACTCCTCTAGGATCTTAACAAGCTCCTACTGTCGATTTAAACACTAAGCATACATGAAATTTGAACACAAGTATTTTTGGTGAACAGGACCGTGGATAAAAAAAAACTCTGTGAAAAACTAGTTTAGAATGAATGTGTATATATGCGATGTCTCAAGCATGGAATAAAACAAGTAAACAAATACAATGGAACATGTACAAGTAGCAATATCCTCTCAATATTGGCTAGTAGGTTCCATGAAGAATGTGCCCAAGCAACCTCTGTTCCTTGTTTCCTATTCCACTAAATGGATGTGCCCTTGATCCTCGCTTGGCCAATGAAGAAACACTTGCATAAACACAAGCTCTTGTATGTTGCCTCAACATTGAACCTCTTAGATCTTCAATAGATCAATAACTGCTAGTGCCTCCTAAGCTTGTGCCCTCCTCCAATAGTGTGCCCTCCACCAAGCAAGAACTTTGATCACAAAACAATGAGGACTCAAGCCTCCTTGTTCCCTCCATGAATGTTGTCGCCCAAGCTTCCCTCATCCAATGCTTCCATTCTCCTCTCAATGCTACTCTCCAAACTCTCCAAGTGAACATATGAGTGAATGAGCCTTCAAATGCCCTATGCACCCCCATTGAACCATCCATAAGGAAACCTAGAGATCAATGGCCTAGATCACTCCTAGCCATCTCTAATCAATGGGTGAGATCATCTCAAAAGAATCTCACTTAGACACCCACTTTGGGTTAAGTTTCCTATGTTCACTTTATGTCCCTCAATTCACCCACAAAATAAATTAATTGTCACTTTTGCCTTAAGTGACAAATTCCACCTTTTTGACTTAGGATAAAGTCAATGTGGAATTAGACATAAAGTACAAGGTACAAAGGTACAAATATTTCCCTATTGTGGTTAGAGACCCACAACTACAAGGGAACCACTTTACAAGGTACCCAAAACTCAACAAAAGTAAGACACTCGAGGTTTTAAAATATTTTATTAGTCAGTTTTCAGTAGCATGTAAACATAAGGACTATGACGAAAAGTCTTAAAATATTTTATTTATATCAAAGTAAACTCTCGAGGCTTGAAAACATTTTATTACTCCCTCTCCTATTTCAAGGTTTGAAAATATTTTATAAGATTTTATTAGTGATAGTCAAAGGAGGAATTAACTAATTGGTTTTCAGTCTAATTGTTCTATGTTTTGGTTTTTTTCTAGAGAAATTTTTTGTTTAATTTTGTTCGAAATCTAGGGAGAAATTGTTGGATTTGCAGATTTGACTAGTTAATTTGAGTATCTCAGGGTTTTTTTAGCACATTGAATCCATTTAAGTGCAAATTTATATCTCTAGATTCCGGCGAAAAATAAAAAAAACTTATAAACAATGTCATTTGAAAACACTGAAAAAATCATTTGAAATTTTTTTAATTTTAAAATATTTTAATATTTAATTCTTTTTTCAATTTTGAAATATTTTAATATTTAATTTTAATTTTATTTTATATAAATTTAAAAAATATTTGATATGTGAATTTTTTTTCCAGTAAAAAAGGAAATGTATGTCGTTTATCTCCCATGGTTGCATATACATACTTCACTATACAAAATCTGTTAACATTTTTGTTCCCAATATTTTTAGTAGTCCTCTATAATAGTTCCATATTCATATACATTCCTTCCATAGTTAAAAAAAAAGAAGTAATAAAGTCCCGTCAAAATATAGAGGCTCCTCTCATGAGAGGTATTCTAGTTCCCATAGTCAATTGTCTTGTCTTTCATGGAAGGTTCAATGGTAGTATCCATGTGTTCCATCAAGAGTGTGTTCAGTAACATGCAATAGACCAAAGTCTAACTGCGTGGCTTCCTTGGAAAGTCTGTCTTCCATTTTATTCCTTTCTCTGTAAATATGAGAAAAAGAGATATTGTCAAATAAAATTTTGATTCGGATTACATCCTCTAGCAAAGGAAGCAAGCGAAAATTTTGGAATCTATGTATCCCATTAGCCCAGTTGATGATAACTAAAGAATCGCCAAAAAATTGTAGAGCTCTGCAACCCTTCTCAAATACATAGAGTAAGAGTATTTTTAAGGCCAAGAGTTCAGAGTAGATATTTGTGCCAGCACCCAACCCCTCCTTAAGGTAAAAGTAATGTGTATGTGAGAGAAAGAGGCAGCCACCCCCCCCCCACAATTTCTCTGATCAGACGGGGAGGATCCATCGAAGAACGCCCATGGGATACTTGGATCGGGGGACTCCTCCCTGACATCCCTTGGACGCACCACAATTCCCCCATCGGAGCATGAAAAGGATTTGTAAATCCCAATGCTTTGGACTGCTACCATTTTTGTTGAAATGTTTTCCTCTTGGAAGATGTGACCATTTCGGGTGATCCAGATCCCCCACGCAATAATGAAAGGGAAGGCCCGAAGTTCCTCTTGTTCGCATCTAATCAACCATGCCTTTAAGGCCAGTTCAAAGGAATTTCCTTGCTAGTCCGAGAGTGTGGGTATTAATTCCTTCGCAAAATCCTAGACTTCCTTAACAAAAGGACAAAGTAGAAAAAGATGGTCCACTGTTTCCAAATGTGATTTACAAAGAGCACAACCGCCTGGCCCAAAAAATAGGCGCCTTTGAAGATTGTCTCATGTACGAATTTTATTTGCCAGAATCAACCAGATTAATAGTTTCCCCTTCGTTGGACAAGATTGTTTCCAAATATTACACCACCACAAAATAGGATCCAGTTTATGAAGATCCGCTGTTAACTTTAAATATCCAGAACGAGGAGTGTATTCGCCATCCTCTACATTGTCCCAAAGTAATTCGTCGTTTCTATCTACCAGTCGTATTGAAGTTTCCCGTAGGTTATATATGTATATGTTCCAAAAAGTTAATTCATCCTCTAAGAGTCCAATCCTATGCCCCGCCAGCCATCCTTGATACCACAAATTTGTAGTGAGAGGATCGTCAACCTGTTCCAGATGGAAGAAACCTCCCAATGCCAATCTTTTCCTTAATCCCTCGGGAATGATGTGTCCAAGCTGGAACCTGGGCCAAGGATCTAGGCCTAGACACACCATGCATCCATTACCCCCTCTCCACACCAATCTCATCCCCACTAGATAAAAATCCTTAATCAAATCCTTCCATATAATAGAAGCCCCCACTGAAGACTTGCTTAAGGAGCGAGCCCAGTCTAAAATTGAAAGTGGAATAATATACTTCTGATGGATTACCTAGGTCCAGATACTAGAAGTCTTTATCAGTCGCCAGGAGATTTTTGCCGTGAGAACTTTAGAGAATAAGAAAATGTTCTTCATTCCCTAGCCACCAAGGGCCTTTGGATTTGCAATCCAATCCCATCTTAACCAGGGTATAATGCTTTTGTCCTTATTGCTCTACCAAATATATGTAAAGCAAATTTCCTCATCTTCTCCAGAATGCCTTTGGGAATCCAGGCTAAAGACATCCAGTAGACCGAAATAGATTCTAATACCAAATTTATTAGGACTAACTGCCCAACCCTTGAAAGCCATCAATGGCTCCAACATTTAAGTCGTTTCTCCAAATTTGCTATAAGCCACAGCCAATCGATCTTCCTATAATCATTTGGTTTTAAAAGAAACCCGAGGTATTTCAACCCTTCATCAAGATCAAAGACTTGAAAGGGGAGTCTCCCCACAATGTAAAGGGTTTCCTCTTCATCCAATGAAGAGAATGTGATACTGGACTTTTGTGTGTTGATTTCCATGCCAGTGGCTTGTTTGAAGAGTAGTAGACCATCGCACAGTTTTCCAATATCTTGTCTTGAACCATCACAAAAAATTAAAATGTCATCCACAAAGAGTAAGTGAGATAGTATTATTCCCTGAGAGATTTTGATGCCTCTGAAGCTTCCAACAGATTTGGCTTCATTCAAGTAATGACTAAGACACTCCGCGATCAGCAGAAAGAGAAGTGGAGAAAGGGGACAACCCTGTCTAAGCCCTCTTTCCGCCTTGAAAAAAGGGGTGGCTGAGCCATTGATCAGGAGAGAAAAGGATACTGAGGATAAACATGCCATAATCCAATTTGTAAAATCTACTCCAAAACTAAGATGACTTAACAACATATGAATATAAATCCATTTTGACCTGTCGAAAGCCTTTGGTAAATCAATTTGTATTGTTGCACCTTGGAGTTTTTTAATTTTCATGCTGTGTAAAACTTCTTGTTCCACCCCGATGGCTTCATGAATTTGTCTGCATTTCAGAAACCCAAATTGTTCCCCTGAGATGTTCCATAAAATCATATCCTTTAAAAAGAGGTTGGTGACTTTTGAAATGATCTTGTAGATGTAGTTGTAGAGAGAGATCAGATGAAAATCATAAAAAGTAGCCGAATTATCAGACTTGGGGATTAAAGCAATAAAGGTGGCGTTTAGTGGTTCGTGAATATGCCCATTTTTCCTGGATTCCTCCACTACTTTTAGAATATCGTTCGCCAACAAATCAAAAAAACCCATAAAGAATTCAATTGGCCATCCATCCGGACCTGGACTCTTCCCTTTCTGGAAGGATTTCATGACAGCTAGAATTTCTTGTTCAGTGACCAGATCCATTAGTGACTCTGTCTCCTCTTCCTCCACAAATCGTGGGAAAAATATGGTTGCTTTCACAATTTCCCCGATTGAAGAGCCCGACTGTGCTTTGAACAGAGCTTTAAAATGAGAAATCCCTAAAGTTGAGAGCCCTTTGAAGATGTTGACCAGTTGGCCATCCCTCTGAGTTAGACTCCAAATGGTATTATTCAATTTCCTTCCTTTGGAAAAAGTATGGAAGAATTTTGTGTTCTCATCCCCACAAGTGAGCCAAATGGCGCAGCTTTCTAAACGCCATAAAGCTTCCTTGTCATCCAAAATAGATCTCCGTTGAAGTTCCACTTGAGCAATCTCTTCCCTAGCTTCCCTGTAGATGAAGCCAATATCAGGGCCAACCTGCCAGTCCAAGATCTTGTCTTCAGGAGAGAGAAGCTCCTAATCTCCTTTTACTCTTTTCTCATGCGCCCATGAGATGGTAGCATGTTTAACTTTCTTTAGATTTTTCATAAAAATAATTTTTTCATGTGAGTTGTGTATTGGTCCAATGGGATTCCAGGGATTACGAACTAAGGCCTGATACTCAGGATCCTTTAGCCATCCTTTGAAGAATTTGAAGGGGCTAGGTGTGTATCAAGTCCTGCCACTTAATTCCAAAACAATCGGGTTGTGATATGATTCCCCACCACTAACGAGCCATTGACAAGCAAGGCCCAAGGATTTCACTGGGTCCTCCATCAATAGGAAGAAATCCAAACATTTTGCAACTCTAGCATCACCAATCCTCAAATTCCTCCAAGTTGGTTGTAGTTTAACCGGAAACAAATCCAACAAACCAAAAGTATCAAGATAGTGTGTGAAATAGTCAGTCAAGCAATCCAGATTCGAACAGGGGCCCCAGACCTCTGCCGATCCCAAGGAAAAATTTAGGCCCCCACCCACAATAACCCCTAGCTGAGAAAGTGAAGGGCATAAGGCCAGAGAATCCCAGTATCATTTCCGCTTAACAAAGGGACCGTAAATATTAATGAGCACTAAGGCACGCCCTAGCTCCTTAGAGAATAAAATGAGACCAATCCCCAAGTCAAAGCCCTAAACATTATCACATATATCACTCTTGAGTCTCCATCCTGTGGCAAGACCCCCAGAGCATCCTTTTGCATCAACCGCCACAAACGACCAATCATAAAGAAGTGCTTCCAAAGAACATACCACTAACTCACTGACTCCCATGGTTTCTTGGAGAAATATTACGTCTGGATTGACAACAAAAACAAGTCTTTTCAAAGATGATTTTTTAATCGGGCTCGCCAAACCCCTGCAGTTGAAGGAGAGAATTTTCTTGAGGTAACCAACTCCTGGGGTTTCTTTTCTCTAAGCGCCCATTCAATAGAGGATTGCATGCTCGAAGCCACATCAATTTTGGCTCGGTCTTGAGCTAGAAGAAAGTGTGAGTGTCTGCCCCACCCCCGCAAAGAACACAAAGCCCGAGGAAGAGACCCCAAGCCAGTCCTAGGTGTATCTTCTGTATCGCATCCACTTGGAGTCTCAGATAAAATAGCCCTATTGCGAAGGGTGTAATGGATACTGGACCCCTGAGGAGACTGGGAACTAGAGGAAGACTGAAAAGAATAAAGAGAGGGAGTCCCATCAAGAGATCTAGGAGGGGAGGGTAGGGGAGAATTAGTCTCCAAAGGTAAGGATATAGAGGCGGAAGAAGAACCCCCAAAGCAAACAGTCGCAAGGGTCACTGATACAAAGGGGTCCCTAAAGGAAAATAGAACACTTGACACTTGACCTGAAGTAACCACAGGTGTGATAATCGGAGAAGGAAAAAGAGTCTTAGGGGGGTCGAGGGAGAAAAAGGCCGCCACATTCTGGGGGAGAAAGAAGGGAGAAGGAAGACCCAACAAAGGAGGGAAGTCTAGTCCCAAAGTGCCCGAAGGAAGATCCAAATCAAAAATAGAAGAAGCAACCAGAGGCAAAGAGAGATTTTGCTTACCTGACACCAGAAGAGATTTTGGACAAGCTTACAGAGAATATTTTTGAACCTTTGTGAGTGTCGGGTCTATGTCCACCGAAGAAGGACCCGTGGGGGGAGACGGTTGTCGCCAGCTGACCCTACTAGAATCCCCAACCTAAGAGATCACCGCCTGTGTGCATCCAATGACCCTCTGGTCCAGAACCACTTTGTCCAGCCCAGTGCTTATTCCAACATCCAAAGTGCCCCTAAACTTACTCTTAAAGGGAAGTTTGCAGTCCAGCACTCCATGCCCATAAGCATGGAATCTATTACATCTGAAGGGGATACCTTCATAGTCCAGAGGCTAAAGAAACGTACCAGAGGCTGTCATAATTTTCATCTCCTTTAAAAGCCCCGATCGAGGTTCCAGCCACACCAAGATCTTGGCAACTGACATAAGCCCTGTATATTCAAAATACTAATCAACCTCGAAGAAATCATCGAGTCTATTACCAATGGTGGAGAAGAACGCAAAGTTCCAATATTGCATAGGAAGGCCTGATAACCGGACCCAAACTGGAACCACATCAACTCTTTCCCTTTTGGCATCAAATATTGGGGTCCAACGCTTGAGAACAATAGGGGTGACAACCATTGTCCAATTTTTAGAGAGAACCCAATCCACATCAGAAGAGGCCTTGAAAACGAAAGAGAACAAACCCCTGGCTAACAACCGAATAATGGGAAAGGAAGTGAGTTTTGTGCCCTGGGATTTTTCCACCCATGAGCGAAGAAAGGCAGTGCCCAACCTTTTGCCTCTTGCTCGCCCTACTACAACGAGTTCTGAGAACTCGACCGCATGGTCCATAGCTATGTCCTCTCCAAATAGCAAGCAGACTGGATCGGTTCGATCCCGAGCACACTGTGAACTCCTATGAGTCGAGCGCTTTGAACCCCCAAAATCCTTCGAGCATTCTCGTCCTCCCCTCTTCACAAAACCTTTGGATCTTGGACTGGAAGGATTATCAATAAGGCTAGAAGCTCTACTTGGGGAAGGATCCCTCCCAAAGAAAGCACCAACTATCGTCGCAGGTTCCGGGAAATTTCCCTAATCGTTGATGAGCTCTGAGGATGAGAAATGGGCTCCAGAGTCATCCTCCACCAAATCTTTTTGTGGTGAGACCCAAAAAACAACATTAAATATAGCCCCAAGCTCGGATCTGATGCACTCAAATAAACCCTCTGACGGACCCGGAAGAGGTTCCATCCCAGCATCAAGACCCACCAACGTAGTCGTTGATGGTCCAAATGTCATCCCACTCGAAAAAGACAAAGCAGACAAGGTGTGACTCCCTAGATAAATGCCAGATGTCAGAGGTAAGTTCAAACCCTCTGGGCTCATCTTCTCTAATCCCAATGAATTAGTGACAGGGATGTTTGGGGCCCTAGTCTATGGTCTACCCACCGTAACTCCCGAATCTGTCGCCTCACCCGAATCCATGTCGATCTAGCCAAAACCAAAATCTCTTGATATGTGAATTTATTATAATGTTTATAATTTTGGAGTTTAAACTTAAACATTGTAAAATATTGATAACACATTTAATACTATCAAGTAAAAAAACGACAAGGGGATTTTAATAGAAATAGAAATTCATCCATTTCTCATGGAGCTTCTATGAACTTAGTTTCGATGCATCTCACAACATGACATCTCATTAAGCAATACACTATAAGTCATAATACTAAGTAACTTAGCATTGACATAGTGTCTTTTTCAAGAGAAAACATAGATTTTAGTAGAAAGGTTAGATTGTAATGAAGGCATAAATGTCTATGATAAATAGAAAATTAAATATTAAGCCAAGTAAATATTAAAAAGCCTAAAAACAAATTTATATACAATCATGATTTTTCCTTCCCCAATCCCAATTACCCAATATCATGTGATTAACAGTAATATATCTGATCAAATTGTTCATCAATGTATCAATAAAAGAATTAAACCCTTTATCATTTTGTTTCCATAGAGGATGGTGGGCCTCTAAGATACATTTATTAGTTATACTTTGATAATTTGATTACCTCGTTTAGCTATAGTTTGCTAATTTGATTTTCCATTTGATGGTAGTGTTACACTTAATATTTGAATTAGGATTTAATTGAGATATAATATTTAATGTGGAATTTGTTTTAAAACAATAGTTTTCTAAAACAATTAGGTGGTTTGGTTTTATAAAGTTTTCATAATAATTAAAAAAAAATATTTAAAAGAAAAGGGATAATTAAATGCATTTATCATAAGAAAGCAAAGAATAATTGAGTTATTATATTAAGAACAAAGAAAAGAAGAATTGGGTTATTGTATTAAGACTTAGTCTTGTAGCTGTGGGCAGTAGTGGGTTGTAGGCTTGCTAAAATTGAGACCGTTAAAGTTTAGAATTGAGACTCTTAAAGTCTAGACAAGTTCAGTTCGAGTCCAATAATCATCCTAGAATTGAGACTCTTAAAATCTAGAAAAGTCTCACTTCTATAATCCTTCTTTTCACCTGTTAGACATTGCAAAATATGAGATCAACATAATAATGAAGTAATATAAAGAACCTACTTTTGAGTGTTATGATGTACATTCTACATTTTCAATTCTTAAATATCTATTAATCCTAACTAAGTAATTATTTTTAAATATCTATTAATCCTAACTAAGTAATCATCTAGATAATACTTGTAAGAAATATGTTTTTCTCATCAATAACCACTATTGCATTCTATGTGGCACTATTGTAATTATTCTTAAATATCTATTAATCCTAACTAAGTAATCATCTAGATAATACTTGTAAGAAATATGTTTTTCTCATCAATAACCACTATTGCATTCTTCTATGTGGCACTATTGTTTTCTAACAACATATTTTTTTATATGAATACTAATTTACTATTAGAAATAAGAGGTTTCATCACCTACCATGTTAAAATAAACAAAGCCTATGAGAGAAATAATAAACTAGCAACAACAAAACCATAAATCGTATCATTTACACCCTTCTGAGGCTCGTCAAAGATATATTTGTTTCCTTAACCAGATCTATCAAGTGAGTCTTCACCCCTCACCTCTGATGGTGTGCTCATTGACTCTTTCCACAAGTCCAAAGATTAACCTTGCCACAACCATTGAGAGGATATGTGTAACCCTCACAAACACTCCAAATTTGAATGTTGTCCAATGCATTTTACCGATGAGTTCCCACAAGATGATAATTAACAAATTCAATGTTACTTAGATAATGATAATGACAATTAGATATTCTTTAATGAAAAAATCTATGTCAGTGATGCATTGGATAAAATGGTATAACTATTGCATATATATTAATATATTAACCTCATAAAGTTTGGTATATTGAATGTATCGACAAATAAACATCTCTTCCATGGTAGAGTGATTAAAAATGCAAATCTGATTCTCGTATCTTTAGAAGTGAATTGTAGGATAAAGATTTAATAGTGGTCTTACTAATAGAATTTGCCTTCCATGTGATATGCATGTAATGATAAATATGAATATAGTGGTGTTACTATTAGAATTTTTCTTCCATGTGCTATGCATGTAATGATAAGTATGAAGTCACTTGTAGAACAAAGATTTCATAGTGGTCTTACTAATAGCACAAGAACTATCTAGAGAAGAACTATCTAGAACTAGGTTTACTAATAATAATAAGTTAACCCTGAATGGGATGTCAGGGATGAGAGGGATATCAGAGGATGTGTCAATCACCCACGCAGACCTACAATAGGGACAACTGAGCTCGCCACATCCACCCATGAAAATCCTTGAGAACATGACCGTCGATGCTCCCTCCAGATCAGTTAATGACTTATTCAATGCACTTTAAAAATGGCACATGTGCCTTAGTTACCATGCCACCTCGGTCTAGACATCATGGTAGATGGAAAAGGTTGATGGCACATGACATTTTTTCATTTTTAGTTATGAAGGAAAGAAGGTACATAGGGAGATCAATGTAGTGGTTAATAATATAAGCTCGAGCGTTAATGACTTATTCAATGCACGTTAAACATGGCACATGTACCTTAGTTACCATGCCACCTCGGTCTAGACATCATGGTAGATGGAAATGGTTGATGGCACATGACATTTATTCATTTTTAGTTATGAAGGAAAGAAGGTATAGAGGGAGATCAATGTAGTGGTTAATATTGCTCAAGCATTAATGACTTATTCAATGCACTTTAAAAATGTCACATGTGCCTTAGTTACCATGCCACCTTGGTCTAGACATCATGGTAGATGGAAAAGGTTGATGGCACATGACATTTGTTCATTTTTAGCTATGAAGGAAAGAAGGTACAGAGGGAGATCAATGTAGTGGTTAATCTAGCTCGGCGTTAATGACATATTCAATGCACTTCAAACATGGGACATGTGCCTTGAATTTACCCACGTACTTACTCGGTCTAGACATCATGGTAGATGGAAAAGGTTGATGGCACACAACATTTGTTCATTTTTAGTTATGAAGGAGAGAAGGTACAGAGGGAGATCAATGTAGTGGTTAATCTCGCTCGAGCGTTAATGACTTATTCAATGCACTTTAAACATGGCACATGTTTCTTAGTTACCATGAAAGAAGGTACAGAGGGAGATCAATGTAGTGGTTAATCTCATTCGAGCATTAATGAATTATTCAATGCACTTTAAACATGTCACATGTGCCTTAGTTTTATTCAATGCACTTTAAACATGTCACATGTGCCTTAGTTACCATGCCACCTCAGTCTAGAGATCATGGTAGATGGAAAAGGTTGATGGAACACAACATTTGTTCATTTTTAGTTATGAAGAAAAGAAGGTACAGAGGGAGATCAATGTAGTGGTTAATATCACTCAGGCATTAATGAATTATTCAATGCACTTTAAACATGGCACATGTGCCTTAGTTACCATGCCACCTCGGTCTAGACATCATGGTAGATGGCACATGAAATTTCTTCATTTTTAGTTATGAAGGAAAGAAGGTATAGAGGGAGATCAATGTAGTGGTTAATATCGCTCGCACGAAGTACCAATGCCTCATTGGTTAGATCCTATGGGATTAATCATTGAGGAAACATGAAAACCAAAGGTACGAAAGGATTTGGTTCAGTCACAAATCTCTAGAATAGAAGGAATTTGTTGGACATCCAAGGTCAAGCATACTGGATTGGATTTGAAGGAGACGACAGTTACAGTCAACAACACAATGAGTCGACACCTAGACCACCTCTAGTTCACCTACATCTTGGGTTCAAAAAGAAGATAATGGGATCGATGTCTCCTCAGAAAGGATACCAACTCATGTATAGACGTTGGGGGGGGGGAAACCAGTGGAGCCACCTTATAGCAACAAGGAAGAGAAGACCTCTAGAATGTGCGTACAAAGAGACATCCAATCAATGGCGATGATATTCCAGAAGGCAACCTCGCCATATATTCAAGAGCACCTAGAGGAGGTGGAAGCCAAAATTCTTTTGGAACGAACCTTGATGCCAAGCCAAGAGGTGGATGAGGCTATAATAATGTGAGGTTTGGATATTGGTAGCTCGAGAGGTTGAGAATCCAAGTATTGGAAAACGATCGAATTATATTATCATTTAAAGATGTTGTTGGTTCAAATGTTGTAGACCCACGAGGATTCTCATAACACCATTCAATTGCAACTGAATGAGTTCCACTTGCTAATCTGAGAGCTCTTGGCTCAGCTCCCATCCTCTAGATTTGTGACCCCAACAACAACGACAAAGAATGACAAGACTACAACTCCAGAGCCTCCTCAAGAACCACAAGCTCCCTCTCCAGCTAAATGATTAGTATGCACTCCTTTTTAATTTTTTGTAACATGAGGAACAATAGTAGATATTCTTTAGCCTCTAGTAGACTTGAGTTATTTCTTTACAATGTTTATATGACTACATAGATTTTTTAAAAATTGATTCATACTTTATGCGAAGAAGCTCTATTCCTTGGTTGTTGGTCTGGTTTCTCCAGTGGCAGCCTAACAACAACGATTTTTTGTATGAATTTCCAAGAGTTAGAATAATATAATTTTCTATGTGTGCTTACAAATAAAAAATTATAGACAAAGTCAAGCTCGACAACTTATCTCTTCTAGATCTTTCTACAACTAAAAAAATTAATTAAGAGGAGTAATTACAATGTTCCAACACTACCCCTCAATTACAACCACTAAAAATTCTAACACTGACCATTAAAACTTTGCATTTGAAAATGCCTCTATGGTCTTGCAATCCTTACAAAATTCATAACATGATGGCCTATTGGTATAAGTCTCAACTAGGCTTACAACACTTGAGATCAACTCAAAAAAATAAACTTGTTTTACCTCTACTTCTACATGTTGGTGCAACTTTTCCTCAACTCTATGCTCTACAATATTTTTCTTCATTTTGCTCCAAACTTTATATTTTGCATACCTTTTCTTCTTCTCCACCTTCAAGTTTACTCTGACATTCTTCTTCAATATTTTCTCATATTATTTGTCTTCTTCATCTAGTTCTTCTTCCGCATCTACTTATACTTAAGCTACTATTGATTGAACATTTATGCAACCTATGTAAGATAAAAAAACTTCTTCATTTTCTTTCATATCCTCTTCCACTACTACAAAATCTTCAACAACTCTGATGGTTCCTTCATTTGCTACAATTATGGTATATTTTCAATACCCACTTGAATCTCCATCATACTTGGGATTTACAAGATGCTCCCCAATAAATGATAATTCAACATAATAATCGAACTCAACATTCATCACAACCTCATTCGTGTCTTAAACAACTTCCATCGCTAGATTCTCCTCACATTTTTCTACTGATATGAAGACAATTTTGTTTCATCATCCACATGTGTATCTACATAGTGTAATTCACATTCTTCAACATGCTCATTCTCTGCATCTCATACAAAATAACACTTTTCTTCTGCAATTTCTTCAACAAACTTCTCTACAATTTTCAGGACAACTGTAGTCTCCATGTCTTGTTTATCTTCTTCAGTTTCAACAATCTCTTCCATAGCTTTTCTAAAAAAAATTGTACTGTCAAAAGTAGTCACTTAATCAATAACTTCAACACTCTATGACTTAATATCCCATAAATCTAGTCTGGTTCTCATCTGAATGGCACGAAAATCATATTTTTTACCAAAGAAACTAGGAGGTGGTGGAAGATAATAATTTTTTCTCAAATCCATGCTAACAAATCCAAATTTAGTCAATTTCACCAAAAAATGTCAATCCCCTACCTCTAAATTTGTTATCAAGATGATTTTAGGCCTATGTAGTTTCTTTCTTTGATTGTGAAAAATAGAGACTATGATTGTGTGAGTCTACTACCCCATGCCATAACTACTTCTCTCTCTTCCTTTATCTCTTTCTTGTTTATATTTTTCCTTTTTCTTTATTTTTCCTTTTTTTTTACACAAGACAAAACCCTTTGAAACTCGAAATCGGATTCCTTAAAAATTAATGAAACGACTAGAAAATTTTACAACATTACGTGTTTTTTTGAACTCGAATCTATCGATAAACTTTTATGTAGGTGCTAAGCTAATATTATTTTCTATACTCCCAAAATCAATCTAAAAAGGAAATCTAATTAATATCCAACATTCCCATCTTCTCTTCTCATCCATAGATCTACAATTTTTTCTCAATTTCTTATTTTCTTTTGCTCAATAACACTCCTCTCTAATTTGATATGAATTCTCTTGTATTTCATGATTAATAGGGAAGGATTCAAATGGAAGCTCGCCCTTCCTCTATTTCACATGGT
>SNQJ01S0131028.1:0-22149 GCA_010110895.2 Picea sitchensis
GCTACAAAAGAATTGAAGAAGAAACACAACAATGAAGCTCACATGAACACAATCATAACACACACCAAATTTAATTGTTTATTAAACTGACCGCAAATTGAATTTATACATAGATATCTTTTACTAAAGATAGAGACATTATCGGATCAACACTTCAAACCAACAACAAATCAACTCCATATTGATAAAATCAAGTTGGAGAAAATCTCTCATATCCAACTAAGATTCAACAAACTCCACAATAATAGAAACTACATACATAACTTTGAAACACTCATTCAACACACCAATTACAAACTCTAAAAAAATAATAATTTCTCAAAATAACACTAGAGTCACATCTTCTAACACTCCCTCTTGAAGATAGTGCTAGGTACACATAAACCAAGTCCAATCTTACAATCTTCAAATTTTGGCTTAGGGAAGACTTTTATAAGTAAAACTACACTATCTTCAGTAGAATTACACTCCATGCAAATCGTCGTCTTGTTGATAAAGTCTATGTTGAAATGATACTAGGTCTCAATGTGTTTTTACCTATCATGAAATACGAGAATGTTTTCTAAGTTCACATATAATTGATTATCACAATAATAGTACCTAACTCTTCTCCAACATTCCATGTAATTTTTTAAGTCACACATTGCTTCACAATTTCCAATAACAAAAACAATATATTTAAATTTTGTGGATGACAAAGCAACACAACACAATGAAAACTATTACCTCAAAATGAAAACTCTAATGTCCAAAACCCTTAATTTTGTTGAAAAAACCTTTATATCAACCTTTGAGAAAAAAAAGTGGTGTTAACAATAAACACCCCTTTCATTTTTAACATTTAAATTATAATATGAATTATTAAATTGTTAGAAATTTTTTATTCAATAACAATATAATATAATTAATATAAAAATATTACTAAATATCTTCTACGCCTTTCATTCTCATTCCAGAGCTTTATGAATATTAATATATTATTTTAATAAATAAAATTAGAGAATATAAAAACTCCTCCAAAAGGATAAAATATTCAATTACATATTCTGGTCCACGTGCAAAGATCCAAAAGCTGGGAGAGTCTGTCTCCGTCAAAAAAAAAACTTTTGCACGACATCATTATGGATTCCACGTTGACAATGGTTAGCGGGTGATGGGGCGCATCAGCCCCGACACCTCTCCTTCATTATGTTACGAATGATTGAGCCGCTTAAGGTTTAACATTGATGCTACACCTATTTATATCGAAAGATTATAAATAACATTATAAATTAAAATATAAAATTTTATATATAAAAATTGAATTTTTATATAATAGGGTTTTTTAATGATTGGTGCTCTACTTATATCTACTTATATCTAATGATTATAAATAACATTATAAATTAGCAACGTAATGATTGGTGCTCTACTTATATCTAATGATTATAAATAACATTATAAATTAGCAACAACCATATTTTTTCATTTTTAATTAATGGTGTAGATTGATGTATATTAACCACTTTTTTTTACTTAATGTGCTTGCCATATGACCTGACCCACATCATGCGAAACAACAACATTATATTAATATCTATATAATAATAATGTATTAATTAATTATTAATATAATAATACTATTAATGTATTAATATATTATTAATTATTATATATTTAATTAATATATTAAATAATTAAATACCTAATATTTTAATAAAAATCATGTACTAATATTGTTAAAATATTAGTAAATTCATATATGATTTCTAAATTCACTAACTTTAATATATTAATTACCAAATTAAAACATTTATTAAGTTAAATTACTTAATATAATAAGTTATTAATATAATTTAATATAATTAAGTTATTGCTTAATTTAAATTAAATTAGGTTGGAATTTAAATTAAATTAAATTACTAATTATACTGCTATTACTAATATATAATTAATTTAGTAATTTAAATTACCTATTAATTTTATTATTATAATGTTTAAATTAATACATTAATGTATTAAATTTATAATACAACTTAATAAAACTTAATGTCTTAATATAACTAAATACAACCAAATATAATTAAATTATTTTCACTTAAATTAATTCAATACTAACTTGATTTGCATAAATTATAACCACTATAATTACTAAATATATTAAGTAAAAAGTAAGTTATTACTTACTTAATACAACTTAATTTAAACCATTTAATATATTAAGTTATTACTAATATAATCCTAATTTAAATTAATAACTTAATGTATTAATTAAAGTATTAATTATCTAAATTAATTAATAATAATACATTAATATAATATCTAAATTAAAGTATTAATAAGAAATATATATTGTAGTCCCCGAGGTAGGCTACTTCTAAGTGGGACGGAAGCTGCTTAAGCCTGTTGTTAAGCTAATTCATGATGTTGCAATCACCTAGCTCAAACCCTCATGAGACAAAAAATCCAACCATGTTAAGGTTGCGGTTCAGTCAAGTGTGAATTAACAAAAGTTAATAAAGTATTTATACCCATTAAAGTAATACATAAATGGAATATTAATACATACTAATAAAGTAATGTAACATTAATAATGTAATATTGCATTATACAAATAATACCTTATAATAATGTATTAACTCATTATAATGTTGAAATATACTACAATTAATATATTTATACATTATTAATTGTTAATACATTACTATATTTATTAATATATAATAATATTTATGCAAATATATATATATATATATATATATATAGCATATATATATATATATATATATATATATATATATATACACTATAATTATTATAATATATAAATACATTATAAATAATATATTTATTTATTAATAAATTATATGCCATAATAATGTACACCAATCAATAATGTATTAATGTTAATTGGGTTTAGCTTGGATGGTTGTGAGGAATGATTGTTATCCTTCCCACCCGAATTCAATTCCCATACATATAGCAAAAAGTACCGTTATTTCATAATATCAATAAGTTAATAAAATATTATTAATTAAACACATTAATAAAGCACTAAAATATTTTTAAAAGGTATTAAAGTGTTAATATTACATTAAAGTGATAGCAAAATACATTCATAATACATTGTTACATACATACAAAATATTAACCATGACCATGACAAACCATGATACCAAGGTTGACGTGGGGAAATTTTCACACATTACATGTTGGGAAATGTTTGTCAATTGTAATGTTGAGAAATATCACAATGTGATGTCATGAAATGTTCTGACATTACAACGTTGAGAAATGTTCATCAATCTACTTCCATCGCTGGTATCGTTCGTCACATTGCATGTTGGGAAATGTTTGTCACATTGTGATGAGCATTTCCCAACATCACTATGTTCGTAACATAGTGATGTTGAGAAATGGTCATGACAATGAAAAATTAGTAAATGTTTGTGACATTGCAACATTGGGAATGTTTGTCACATTGTTGACGTTCACTATGGTTGATGTTCATTATGGATGACTTTCATTATGGTTGAACTTTGGTTGACCATGAAAATGCTTGACTATGGCTGGACCATGGTTGAAAATGGTTAACCATGTTTCATAGTTGTTGTCCAGGGAGACCATGGTCGGCCATGACCATGGCTGACCAAGACTATGGATGACATTCAAATAGTAAAATTTGTACCGTTTGTCACATTATGATTATATGATATTTGTATAACATTGCAACAATGTGAGGCTAAGGTTGATGAGATTGTGATGGAGAGGCTATACAATATACATACAATATGGTTATTTTGTCACATTGTATGTTCATCAAATAAGGCTATGTTTGTCACATATTTCCACAATGTGACAAAAATAACCATAATGTCGCAATGTGATGAACAGGATATTTGCATCACATTGCAACGATGGGGGCTATGTTCATCGACAGACAATATGGTTATGTTCAATCAAGGTCAACCATAATTATGTTTGTGACATTACGACAATATGGTTAGGTGTGTGACATCGTATGTTCATCATATAATGCTAGGTTCATCACATTGCGAAAATATCGTTAAGGTTCGTCACATTGAGATCTATTGTATATGTTCATCACATTGCAAGGGTAGGATATTTGCGTAACATTAAGATGAATGGATATTTGCATCATTGAGAAGGATCGAGAGGTTCATAACATTGTGACGCATAGGATAATGTTTTTCATTGATGATGATAGGGATAGTTTGATGGTAGGGAGATATGTTCATCACATTGCCAATGACAGATGACATCTATAAGTGCATATGTGATGAACATAACACAGCACGGTATGTCATATGTCTATGTGATGAACATAATTCCCTCAGATGTTCATCATATTGTGAGAGAACATGGAATTTATTGCGATGATGGGGCCAAGCACAACAAATTACAAACCATAAGACATTATTTGTCTTATGACCACATGATATTTGTACAACATTGCTAATGCATGAGGCTATTTTCTAATTACTCTGCAATGGTGAGGGCTATGTTACTGTTTTTGTCACCCATGATCTAATAAAGATATTTGCATACCATGACTTAGGAGGTTATAAGCTCATCACATTGTGACGCTTGTCACATTGCATAATAGGGTATGCATCGTCACATTGCAACGAGGAAATCTTCCTCACATTGGCATGCATAGATCGATGTACCACACATTTCACTCTTTTTTGTGTTCAACACATTGCAACGCTTTGTCCACATTGTGTTGGCATGGCTATGTTCATCACACTACACGTTTATTTATGTTTGTCACATTGCAATGTTTGTTTATGTTCGTTACATTGCGATGATAGGGATATGATCGTCAAATTGTGATGAAAGGGATATTTTCATCACGTTGTGATGTTTGTTTATGTTCGCCACATTGCAATGTTGAGAAATGCTCATCACAATGTGACAAAGGACAAAGTTTGCCAGAGGATGTATGGTCAGCGAGTAACATTGTGAGGTTTATGCAAGGAATTGCAATGTTGGCTAAGTGTGTGTTGTGACATTTTGGTTCTATACATTGTAATGTAGGAATTTTGTTTGTCACACACATTATGGCATTGGAATAGATTTGCCAGATTCTAACAATATGTTATGTTTGTCACATAGTGACATCAAGAAATGTATATCTCATTGCAATATTGGGCTATGATTGGAAAATTGCAACATTGGGTTCTGCACATCAAAAATGCTAATAATATGGTTATGTTCACATTGTGACATTTGGAAATGTTTGTCACATTAGAGCATCGTAGGATATGTATGTGAAATTGCAAAATAAGGACATGTTCATCACATTGTAATAAATTTCGCAATAAATTTTACATTTGAAAGCTAATTATAATGGGAAAGATGATTGACTTATAAAATTATATGAACGTTTTCAAGATCAAGTATAAAACTATATGTAGTAATATATATGTTATAAAATATATTTAATTTTGAAATTATGTCAAACATTTTTAACATCTAATTAAATGTATGTAGTAATTGACTTATTTTAAGTGAAGTTTGAAAAAACCTACATTTCTAAATTCTAATATATTTCATTTTTAATATAAAAAAATTGATATTTACTAAATTATATTTTCACCATGCAATTGTATAATTGTATAAAAATGTATGTAGTATTTTATATATATATATATATATATATATATATATATATATATATATATAATATATATATATATATATATATATATATATATATATATATATATATATATAATTTAAACTATGTAAAACATTTTCAACATCTAATTAATTTATATAATTAACAAAATTTACTATATTTTATTTTAATATAAAAAATTGATATTTACTAAATTATATCATTTTCTACATGCAATTATATATATATATATATATATATATATATATATATATATATATATATAGAATTTGAAATTATGTGTAAAATATTTTCAACATTCAATTAATTTTTATGCAATTGATTTATCTTAAGTAAAATTAATTATATTTACTTTTAATAAAATAAAATTTGATATTTAATAAATTTATAAAAAAAATAGATTTAAATATATAATTGTTTTCCTTCCAAGAATTAAATTAAAAATATATATATATATATATACTCTATGCATAAAATTAATGTAAATATTATTAAAAATTATATAAAATAACTTTAACATTATTAATTAATTAAAAATTCTCATTATCAAAAACAATTATTATTTATAAAAAAGTATAAAAATTTAAAATATTCCATTTATTTAAAAATATTTTTCATAACAACACCTCCCCAAATGAGAAGGAGTCTCTACATCAAAATCTCTTTCATTTAATTATATGGAGATATCATTTTTTGTTTGTTCTGATCTCTTTTCTATACGTTCACTTTTCCATTTATAATTCTAAGTATGGAATGTAGTACATTTTAAATCGCAAAAGTCGTTGTGTAGTTATGACTTAATGGTTGATTAATTCAGACTCTTCGTAAGCGTTGTATAATTCAAATATTAAAATATTATTGACTCTATATGACATTTATTGGAGATGAGAACAATTAATCACCTTTAATTTAAAATTTTAACTGGATGGCTAACAATTGAAAATGATAGAAGAATGTCCTTCCAAATCAATGAATGTGATTTTACTCTTCATAACTTCCTTGTATTTTTAATGCATCAATTAACCTGCTTACTTTTTAACATTTTACCTAATCATATTAAGAAATTATTATACCACCATATGATTGCCAATGTTTAATTATTAACCTTTGAAATTACCAAATTTAAGATTAACTTTTGATTTCCTCAACTCTATGTGTGCATTCTGTCCATGTGTTTCAATTCACCATAATGTCTTTCAGAGTTCACGAAGTCACAACAATTTTACCACTTTGGCGGTCGGGTATTAGTTATGGATCCTTACAAAGTCAAAACGGTGGTGAAAGTTGTGCTAGTTATGGATCCTTACAAAGTCAAAACGGTGGTGAAAGATTGGGTCCTCATAATGCATGAAAATAGACAAAAAACAACCTCCTCATTATTCATTATTGATAAAAATGCATTCCTCATTATCAATAAATTCATAATTATTAGATAAAACATCCGTCATCATTATAAATAACATGACATCCTCATTATAAATTTAAAAAATAGCCTTTATTAAAAAAATGTTTTCATTCTTTGATAAATTCATTAAGGATTGATAAAAAAACATTAGTCATTATAAATAACACGACATCCTCATTATAAATTAAAAAACCCCAATAAAAATAAGAAAAAGTTTAAAATATTTCATTTTTTCCAAATATTTTGCATATGTATAATCTCTTAATAATCCAAAGTAGATTACGATCAGTTTGTAAAAAAACTCGGTTTCATTTAATTTTCTCGAAAATAGATTATGATCATTTTGTAATAAAACTCAGTTTCATTTAATTTTCAATGCTTGGACATATAGTTTTTCCATTCTCTTTTCTCTATAGTCACGTTTCCATTTACAATTCTTTGAATGGAATGGAATACATTTTGGCGGTAACTATAATTGAAAAGGGGGTTTTTATGTAGATATGATGACCACCTTAGCCAAGCTTTAAGGGTTGTCACTGCATTGATTTATTTTGACTCGTCCTGGGTGAAATATTTGGTTTTCATAATGCATGATCTAATTGTCTATGTTGTATTGAATATATAAAATAAACCTTGTATTGAATCGGACCAAACGAATCATTATATGCATATCAAAAGAAAAGGATATATTGTGATATTTACAAATGTTGTATTGATTAAATAGTAAAATTACATAAACCCTAGGGTTTACAGATGTTGTATTGATCAATTACTAAAATAGCACAAGTGGGATACACCGATTCTTCATGCCTTGCTCTTAATGTTGTCTATAAAAAATTGCAAATACTTCTTCATTATCTCATCAACAGATATTAGATATTATTTGGGATTAACTGCGTAGTGTAAATTGGCTGGCTAATCTAATACTTGCTAAGGTTTTTCAAATGGGGTAGCAGCTAAGTGGGATTGATTGTGGAAAAAACTCCACAACTAAGCGCGCTTGAGGTAAGGGAGTCTTGGGATGGGTGACCAATTGGGAAGTCCTGGTTACCGGTGCAAGCCCTAAAGTGATGATTGATGCTATGCAATTCATTTCATATTTCAATCCCATTTCCTGAGCATCACCATGTAATGAGTGCTAAGTGGACTATTCCAAATCATGAGAATTATTGGTCATTGCGACTAATAATTTCCATGAATAGTGGGGTCATATATTAATGACTTACACTACGCTAGCTTAATCCCAAAATAATATCTAATATCTTGCATCAAGGAAGCCCCTATATACGGTAAGTATTTAGATGCTTAGCCATGCCCACTATAATCATTCTTCTTATACCCAGTCAACACATAAGAATACATCTTGTTCTCTTTCGATTTCCTGTTCTGAAATCAATTGAGGATTGGGCAGTAAGGAACCCACAAGGAACCCATAATTGCTCATCAAATTCAAGTAGATCAAGCGCCACTTTTCTTTGGACAACGCTAAGATTTGAAAACCTCGAAAATCTTTTTCCTACACTTCTTCTCCGTAATCAGATGAGATTGAAAGTCCTCAAGGAAATTTTTTACAAACTAAATCTGAAAGTCCCTCAAGAAAATTTTTTCAACACAAAATGTACTAGTACAACCAATATAATTGTGGCTGATCAACGCCTAAAGGCTAATAAGATGGTATTAAATTTTATTATTACTGCATCAAATAAACTGGCTGAGCCTACTTATCCGGTGTTAATATTTTAATTCTCGTTAATCACTTAGGTGGAAATCAATTAGCTATCAAAGTAATTTAAACATAATTAGGTAAATGTAAAAGTAAACACATAAACTAATGTCTTTATAATAGCTAGGAAGTTAATGATTGAAATCACAGCCATTTATTTTGTGTGACTACTAAGAATATTCCAGCCATATTTAATCCTGTCCATAGAAAACTTATTAAGCACTAAACCCCTATTGAATCTGCCCATTGTCAATAGGTATACGCCTTTCGGCGTAATGAATATTTTAAAAGCAGATGCTTACAACGCTAATACGAATCTTGTTTTTAGATTGTCGAAATTGAAGTACACATGGACTGCAATGAATGTGAACTAAAGATATGAAAATCTTTGTCCAAGCTCCAAGGTAAATATATTATGTTAAATGTATCAGAGAATCCATCCTAGTAGAAAATCGATAATGCTGTGGTGAATCTAGAGAATGAATTAAATGGATGTGTGGTGAATCTAGAGAATGAACTAAATGGATGTATGATATGTAGTTATATAGACATTCAACAAACCCATGTAAATTATAACATCCAATATTATAGACCATCAACCGTGCTGCGTTCTGCAAATTATAACATCCAAGATTAAGAATTTTAGGGTTACAAAAACTGCTAAGCTAGATCCTCATTCCTGAATCGTACTTACTTGAGGATAAAATCTTTCAAATATTGTCCTGTAGTAGTATGCCTCCTTTGTGGTGGAAGTATTATGGGGGAATAAGTATTTCTCATTGGCCAACATCGTATCCGTCACCTGCACAATACATCACCACAACAAATAATTAGTTTACTTTGGTAATTTATTAAGTAGTCGATTATGCCAAAACCACAGAAAACTACATCTTTCACAGACATGCTCTGCCGCATGTGATTTCAAGCCATCAATCCAACTGTAGTCAACTCCATCGCTGAATTTCTCCTTCTGTCTGTACAGAATGTGCTGCAATACCACCACAAAACCCACTACTATTAAAATTCAAACTCTTTACCCGGCCCAGAATTTAGAAGAAATAAATCGATGATGAAATTAGAGTTTATGATGAGAGTCGAACCTTGGGAAGATAAGGATTCTACTCCTCGTTGAATGCCTTCCACAAGATCCACTTCTCAATGCGCCCAATGTCAAGCTTCACCTGTCAAACATTACACAACCATGCCAAATGATGTGAATACTGCGACCTCATCATATGCATCAAATTACACATTAGATTTTATTAATCGCTAGGTAATCTCTGAATAAAAATATATTACACATAGCAGGGGAATACGGTTCAAACATCAAAAACCAAAACGTGCCTTGCCTCCTCAAACAATCTTTTAAGAAGTCAAACAATTTTTTAAGAAGCTAAATAGTTACAGCTTACAGTAATAACTTTCTGAGCTCTTCACGACATACTTGCACACTAAATATGATCTTTATGTTCTATGTACCCTGCAACATTAGGCTATGCCCTTGGAATTAAACTCAAGACCTATAAGTCTATAAGGAGTTTCAACGACTTATAACTTCGAGTCGGTATCGGGAAATTTCTGTGCATCTTCTTTGACATGGTACATTATCCACTGGTCTTGGATAGATCAAAAGTTTAACACTAAATTCGTATCTGCATTTAAAAAAAATATTCTGGATTTCAAGAAATTTTAAAGTCGAGACTCTTCTAACTTGTTACTCCAGCAAGGGAAAGGATTTTTGTAAGGTGACAACCAGACCAGCTCCTGTATGTTTTATTACCACGCTCATGAAATATGAAACCTGCGGACAACTGAAATGTGGGGACAACTAAGGAAATCAACGATAGAGAATGGGCGAACAACTGAAACGCACGGATAACTGAAACGCACCGACAGTTGAACAAATTTGTGGCTAATAATTCAAACGTGGTAATATCAAAGGCTAATCATTTAAATGTGGCAATCAGATGGTGATACAATAATTTCTTAATATGATTAGGTAAATGTTAAAAAGTAAACAGGTTAATGGATGCATTTTAAAATACAAGGAAGTTATGAAGAGTAAATTACATTCATTGATTTGGGAGGATGACTAAGAATATGCCAGCATCTTCCATTCTTGACCATAAGATTAAAACTTATGATTAAAAGATTGATTAACTCATCAATTCCAATATGGGGGAACGCCTATCGACGTAATTAAACTATTAAATTTTATTTATAAAAAGTGAATTTTTATATAATAGGGTTTCTTAAGATAGAGTAGGGTTTATATAATAGGGTTTCTTAATAATTGGTGCTCTAGTCTCTTAGGATAGAGTAGGGTTTCTTTGGTGTGCTCCCCTGAGGTTTTTGGTGTATTGTTGAAGCTCTGCTTTGAGTTTGTTAAGGTTTTTGGAGATTCTTGTCAATGCTTTTCCGTGAAGTGTTAGTGTGTCATTATTGCATTTTCTTAAGGCACTCCAGTTACATGAGCTTCAATTGTGGCTAGAGTAATTATTGAAGGTGATTTCCTATCCATGTTTGGGGTTAAATATTTGTATTGGTTCTAAATGTTTTTTTGATATTTGATTTCTTTTAATATTATTATGATTATTTTATTAGTTCTTGCTATAGTAGGTATTATAGTAATTGATGCAGGAACATCGTAAGCAGCCAGCCAAGCAAGCAACGTAAAAGCGGGAGACAGATGGAAAAGCACCCACGCACATTTTGAAGTGTTTTGAGATTAATGAATGGACATTAATGTAATAGCTAAGGGAAGCGTACTTAAATTTATATCTAGATATTGTAAACAGATCTTGAACGTTGCTCTCATCTATAGAATGTAGAGGCATTTATGCGCAATGAATGCAAGTAGGTGGATTTAATTTAATAGATTAGACAGTTTAGAAGTATAGGAGGGAAAACGGATATAGACACCCTCACCCTTGTATCATTGTAATTTTTTATGATCATTCAAGATTCATAAGTTGTAGAGCTGTAGCAGAGAGCTGTAGAGAAGAACCCATCTACAGGAGCACTTGAGTTAATATATGAAGCTTTGACTCAACTTTTATGGTGTTATGATGCTTATTGTTTACATTTGTTGAATGGTATGTTTACAGTTGATTTGTTTCTCTGTTATGCATTTATTTCAATGTTGTGTTATGTGTATGATTTCATGTTGAATGTATGAAGTATGAGAGAGGACAGGAATGAGTTTCAATTGTTTCTCTTCCTGAGAATTCCTACAAAGACTGCAGTGAATGTCTGCAAGGTGTGCGTTGACGAGGGTCTGAGTTTTATCTCAGAAGGCTCGGGAGAGATACCATTGTTCTCATACCAGCTGAAGTGCAGGTGAAGCATAGAGTCGTGCAAGATGTGCATAAGCCAATTGAAGCCTTGGATTTTATAAATCCAGAAGGAAGATTGAGAGGACCACTGTTGCAAAGAGTGCACAGGGTCGAAGACTCAAATAACCGAAGGATATTTGAAAGTTTGCCGCAAGGAGTGCGAGAAGGGATCTTTTTGGAAGCTCGAGTTTACAAGTGAAATCTCATGAAGGATAATACCTTTGAAATGTTCAAAAGGAGACAGAGATCGAAAACTATTCCATAGAAATTAAGTTTGGGAGGGAGAACACTCAGTCGTTGGGCAAAAGTCAATGGGAAGTGAATCGGGCGGTCAAAATTCCCCATGGAGAACTCGCGAAATCGCGAGGACCGTAGGATCCAGAGGAGCTGTAAGGTGGTTAGGAATTGGATGAATCTGCCACCATGATATCAAGAATCGACGTGAACCGTTGATCGTGGTTCAATATGAGTCGTTGATCTCATTTCAACCCACGTCGTTGGATCATTTCGTGAACTCGGGGTTCGTGAGTTTGGAGGGCAGACCAAATTTCTTGGTTTTGTGAAGTTCCGAGTTGCGAGGAGTAGGGAAGGAGATCCAGACTGTTGGATCCAAGCCACGAGAGAACCGTTGGATCACAACCTTCGTGGGGTATCGTGTATCGAGGTTTTGGGGGTTGAAAGAGTTCCTCTTCGATTGCAGAAGTCATGAAGTGCCGAGCGCCGAGGGCTCAGGTGAACACGCGTCGCGTTCGTTAGGTGGGGACCGCGTGGTTGAAAGGTGGTGCAAACATAGAGCGCACAGAAAAGACGAAAGTGGGTGATAGGTGGTGGACACGTGTCTCCTGGAAAGGAGTCAACCCATTGTTGACTTATCGCATCTCGGGGATTCGCAAAGGAGGAGCACAAGGGATCAACACTCCAAATCGTGAAGTTGCAAGTTGCGAGGGGTGCTAGAGTTAGGCCCTAGTCGATGGTCGCTTGTAGAGACGCTAGCGAGGAGGAGCCATACCCGTATCGCATCTCGGGTATCGGCGTTAGGAGAAAGAGGAGTCGAGGGTCTACGACTCACGAACTCACGAGTTGTGAAGGCGCTTGCACTAAGGCACGGTTGTGGTCATGTTGAGACATAAGGCTCATGTGTAAGAGAAGATGTCCTCGAGAGAAACAAGCTCGAGACCCGACTCTATATACCCTGACCGCATCAGGGGCATGCATTTAAAAAACAACAAGGAGTATACTGTTCTGATACCACTGATCTGGATTTATGAGAGGAATGAAATGAAACCACATATTTTTAATATTAGCATAGAGACATAGTGAACAATAACAGAGATACAGTAAAACTTGACTTCTATTAAATAAGAAATATGTTGAAAACTGTAAAATGTAGATTGAAAACAAGCTTTCTAGAATGGTGGCATCTTATCTCTGAGAAAAGATGTGACGAATACTCTCATTCGAAAGAAAATGAGTAAAATGAGGATCTAAAGGAGTTTTTACAATAAAAATGAATGCCAAAACCCCAGACATCCAAAAACCTAACCCTAGGAGATGACGCGCCAAAAGTCATGTGGGCCTGTTGGGGTAAGTTAGTACATCAACTTCTTGGGGTCATAACTTTTGCATAGGATCTTTGTTTAGGGCAAACGATAGCTCGTTGAAATGGTATTGATGGGGAGTTTCATTTAGGGGGATCAATAAAATTATTTGCCTATCATTGAGGTGCCCAATCATGAAAAAAATGTCATTTGGTCCCTCAAAATGGCCCTAAAAGTTTGGGAACCAAAAAACTGCTAAAAATAGTAAGTTTCCAAAAACCAGTTTTGAGCCAGTTGGAAAAGGAGGGTGGTCACCGATATGCTCCTGGATCATCGACACTCCCTCTCAATGAGGTATAAATTCTTCATGTCATACCAAAACTTGTCTCTAAAGTATACAAACTTCACTCTAGACTCATCGGGTATCCATAGTACAACAAGACTTCACAGCCAGTGCATCCAAGGCCTATGGGTAGCTCTCAAATAGCTTCAACATGTCACCATGACATCCACTATCTCACAATGCATCTTTACATCATCATGTGCACCCCCGTGACTTCACAACCAATGTATCCAAGACCTGTGGGTAGCTCTCAAATAACTACAACATGTCCCCAGGACACCCACAGCCCTACAATGCATATGTACCTCATCACGTGCACCCCTTTGAATTCACATCCAATGCATCCAAGGCCCGTGGGTAGCTATTAAATAGCTACAAAATGTACCCATGGCATACACTAACCCACAATGCATCTGTACCTTGTCACTCCCTCTAAAGAGGGACCACGCCAAGATATCTCTCTTATTTTCTTGGGCCCTCCTTTGATGGAAATAAGCTCGGTCCCTCTCTAATACCATGTTGTTTTTTCATAAGAGATGATATTGTATATAAATATATTATTACAATGATGAGTGTTCCATATATATAGAACATATGGTGACCATCCATGAAAGGATGTGCCCCTTGGATAATAAATAACTACATATTTATATATAATATATATAAATATATATTCTTCCATATATACATCGAGAAGACATTCTTCTCTCTCTCTCTCTCTCTCTCTCTNCTCAATGTTGTTCAAACATTAACAACAAGTACCTACCTTGGTCTCTCACCAATTCTATTGACCTCGACCTCTCATCAACAGTCACGACCATGTCGACTCCCTCAACACGAGTCTCTGACTTTGATATCTCATCAAAAGTGACTTCTCCTATACCCCAACCTTGCCTTTATAATCATGAGTTACAATCTATTTCTAATATTCAAAGTGATCTATGGTTGAGATTACCTCTCACACTCACTAAAGATTTAGACTACATGTTGCATGCTAAGAATGTCCTTAAATAACTCAATTCACTAATAAATACAATTTTACTTTAATTAATTCCTTCTAACTAAAGTAAACTCGAGACTAGAATATTTTCGACAACTTCCACATGAAAAACACATGTCTATGTGGAAGTACCTATCTGATGCTACCAAAACATCAACACTTTGTGGGTGGCAATAAACTCCATTTTGTATTATGTATGTATGTCATCCATTTCATTGTTTGGGTGACGTATCACTTCATAGTGTAAATATTGAGTCTGATTTTGGTCCCCATATGTCGAAATCCATTTAAGGGATGAGATAACAAGTGGTTGTCCCCACTTACCCTGAATATTTGTTGTAATTTTTTCGTTTGTCAACTATGTCAGATCATGAGATCGTTTTCCTTGTAAAAACATCTCCTTTTGACTCATAGGTGCCAGTGATTAGCTCCCGGATAACCAATTGGAAATCCTATAGGTAAAGGCCCGAGGCTCTCATTTTTTCCATTTGAGAGTTGGAATTTGAAAATTATGCAAGTCGTGAGTCTGAGTCCTGAGTTTGTAAGTCTGAACCAGAGTATGTATGCTCTCTCCTTGCACTTATCGACAACCTTGAAGATCATAATTAGTTGGCGAAGATAGTATGTCATATAAGTTGAGTATGTAAGTCTTAACTAGACTATGCATGCTCTCTCATCACACCTATTGGTGACCTTGTAGATAATAAATAGTCAACTAAGACTGTTTGTTATATAAATTCTACTATTATGCAATAAAGTCATTTTTGTGTGGATCAATTCTGAAGCAATATGTAATTGGGGATTGGAGGGAGGGAGGCGGGCAGGAGGGGGGGCGAGGTTAGGTCAAGAGTTGTGGTTTCAAGCACATGGTCTTTGTAGCCTGTGGTTTTAGAGCCAATGGATTGCATATTCCATTGAAATTAGCCTAGAGGTGAAAGTTGAAGACTCATTTGGTTGGCTTAGTTAGATTCAGTCAAGGAAAAGTATCTTTGTTGGTTATAGTGATAGAGATAAGGGATGTGTATTGTGGGATACTAATGTCCACAAAATCATGATTAGCAGAGATATGTACATGGAAAAATCATAATTTTGTCTGAATTGCAAAGGGAATTGTTTTTGCAAACTTAGGGAATCATTCCATGGCCTAGGATAACGAGGAAATAGTAAAAGACGCGTGACTCCTTCATGGTGAGCCAAAATTTGTTAAGACGTGAGTATGATCATTGTGTTTATGAAATATTCATTATCTTAGTGTTATTTTGATGATATGCTTGTTGCAAGCAAAGCATGTTTGAGGTTAGCAGGTTAAAGGCTAAGTTAGTCGAGATGTTTCAAATGAAGGATCCAAGAGAAACAAAATAAATATTGGGCATAGAAGTATACATAGACGGGAAAAAAACAAGTTGTGGTTGTCACAAATCTATGGAGAAGATACTCATGAGGTTCAGTATGAACATTGTGAAATGGTAAATATCCCTTTAGCTTTCCATTGTAAGCTTTCTTCAATTTCATGTTGTGATAGTAAGGAAGAAAGGATTATATGTCTTGTGTACCTTATGCAAATGAACTAGGATGGTTGATGTTTGTGATGAAATTTTCAAATATTTCACATGTAGTTGGTGTTGTCACTAGACACATGGAAAAACCAAGTAAAGAGCATGGAAATGGGTGTTCAGTATCTTAGAAGCACGAGTATCACCTACAATAGTTGCAATTGTTTATCTTGTGGTTATGTCGATTCAAAAAATGTGGAGTGGTCCATAGACATGTTCACACAATCAATATTGTTAGAGAAAATGTTGTGGTGTTTGGCTTCTCTTTGTTTGCACAAAAGGTGATGATTGATTTGTTGGGAATGGTATAAGGAAAATTGTTGTCAAGGTGGAGATTTGTAATGTCCCCAACTAGGTTATGTGGTTTGATTATGTTTTATGTCCAAAAATTGTTAATTCTCCTTGTGTAAATATGTGAAACACGTAGTATTAATATTGTTTTTAACCCCTTACAAACAATTTGCTCATATAGAAATATTTACGAACACATTGCATGCATCCATTGTACACAAAAAATAGAGCATATAACCATGACATCTTATTATGGATGGAAACAACAATAAAATGATATCCGATGGCTATAATAACAACTACAGAGTACTCGTGAACACACAAGTCTAATGGTTGCAAGGCAACTGCACAAATCTACTAACATAAACAATACAAGGAAACCTAGAATGATGTCAATCTATGATGCTTCATGTTATTCTCTATTCCAACAATATCCGCTCTTCTAGCGACCCTCCTATAACCCTACGAACCTGATCCAATGACTTGCTGCAATCCCAGTCGCAGAGGTCCTCGTGAGACAACCATTGGACGTCTAGAGAGGCCTCATAGGAAGCCCGTACTCAACCTGTGGGGATGCCCTAAACCTTGGTTTCTTTGAAACCCTCCTGAAACCTTCAAATGTATGGGCTCAACCTTATCCAAAAAGTTCCATAAACCTCTTGCGTACCTCGGTAACTCTCCAACTGAATGCAAACTCCTAAGTGAAGCTCCAATGGTAGTCCTAGATGGAACCTTTTCTTGTCCGACGAGAGTGGGTATTGCACCATTGAAACTAGACTTCAGTAGTGGAAGGGTTTTGCTAAACCCTAACGAAACAATGGTTCCAAGAGCACTCGAAAATTAGGGATCAATTCATAATTCCAAAGAGAAGTGTTACCCCTCTATTTATCCTTCCTCTAGACCTTCTAGATCTTTTCTCTTTTTGACCAAATCAAACCCTCACTTTATTTTCCCTCCAATTTCATTTAAATATAAATGTTTATTTTATTTACTGTCACTTTAGGATTTATCATTCTAGTGATACCAAATAAACCTCCTTGACTCTCTTTCCCTTGTTGACTATAACATATGGGAGTCCTATAAGCTATTGATTCATCCTCTGTCATGATCAATTGGAAGGGGACATTACAAGATTGTTGGGTGATGACAACAAATACTTGTTAGTTACATTTTGTGGTTGGTTCCTCAAGCGTTTGACTTTCCATATGCCGAAAAAAAAAGCTTGAATATCCTCTTGAGTATTTTCTTGTTTAAATGTAGAAGCTCATGAGGAACTTCTTGAGACTTGCAAACCATTTCTCCATAATTTATTGACTCATCAATAAATGATATCATTTCCCCCTGTATTTGTCATTGATGTGCTATGTGTGATGATTTATTCTTTTCTCTAGTTAGTTATTAACTTCTATTGTACAGACCTGACCTAACAATACTCTCAAGTGCATCTAATGAGAGAAACCAGATATCATATGCTTTTGTCTCCATGTTCCACCATGGGTAAGTATCCATTACTTTAATCGAAGCTATTATACACGTTCAAATTTAGCTGAGTGTGATTTTGGTTAGAATTAGAAGCAATTGTAAAATTGTGAAGCAATTTTTTTTCTTAGTCCAACAACTTTGAGATAAAAAAAAAATAGCAAATTCAAGTGAATGATTGCTCGTAAAGATTTTAGTGCCATTTATCTTCAATTAAATTTCATAAACGAACACATCGCCCAATTGATGATTCCTATACTTGTAAGGATGCCCGGTCTCTTTCCATTTCGTTTGCGCTTTACATCAACTAAATTTTATTTAGATGTATCAGTCTTAATATCTATAAAACATTATATTACGAATTCACCCAATAGAGTCAATCTGTCCCCCATCGCTATAACGATGTTTGTATTTATGGTGAGAGATCCATATTATGTGCAACCTATGCAGGTAATTTAGAGTTCATAAAAAATGTATTAAAAATTATTTTTTATTAGGAATCCATATCATGTGCAATGGGTAAATTTCGAGTTAATCAAAAGTTTATTGGCTTTTGGTTCACGATGCAGAACGTGTATAACGGATAATTTCAAGTTGGTCTAAAATATTTTAAAGTTGAGAGGAGAGGAGAGAGAATAAATCTCATAAAAGAACGATTTTAAACTTTGAAATATGATTATAAAAATGTTTTTTTATTAAATAAAATTGAATATTTAATAATCAATCTATATTAAAATATTATTTCACAAATATATTATAATATTAAATAATTTTTAAAAATCTATCCATTTTAGATTGGGGTCTCACAATTTTTACTATCTCAAATATCTCAAATATAGCTAAATTTAAATGTGTATATAGTTTTTCCATGGATTCCTTAAAAAAATCGATGGTTAAGTATCCATATTAAAGGTTGGTATGGCTCAAGCTATCCCCAAAATATATAAGCAAATATTAAATTTAAAATAAAGTACAATCACATTAAACTATACTTAGAAAATCTGATACTCCGCCCATGTGGTGTGCTGAGGAACAGTTATTCCAGCAGGCTTTCGCTTTACTTCAACAAAAGCAGGTGGGAGCTTTGGATTATCTGTACAGATAATCAATTAAAGCGACCGTGGAAGTTTATTAGCACAACGTAAATGTGGTGAGAGAAAATGTCGTCGCTTACAATATGTGTGTCGGTGGAAGCAAATCCATCCACGGTCGATAGAAAGTTTAGACTAAATCTTACATAACACTAATAATGATGATGTTTATCATTTTATTTTAATTAAATATTAAATTATAAATAATTATTATAAAATTTATTTAAAGCATTATTAAAACTGTGATATTTTTAATAAAAGATATCAATATAAATGTAATTTTTTGTAATTTTTTATTTTATATTTTTTAATAAATGATATTAATATAAATATAATTTTTTGCAATTTTTTATTTTATAAATTTTATTGTAAAAATGAATAAAAAAATTTAAATCTTTTTTAAAATATAAAATTTGAATAAAGAATTTGTTTCCTCTTAATGTATATAATAAATCCAAGTTAAGATAGATATATACATGTTTCACTTGTAATTATCACATAAAAACGATAATATATAAAACTAAAATTAACCCATTAAAATCACTTCATACAAAATTTTATATATATAAAAAAGTGTAAATAAAATAAAATAAAATTAGAACATTGAAATTATTTCATCCTATATTTTATATAAATGAACATAGTACAAATAATAAAGTAATCATGATTAATCATTTTTCTTGTGCTTTTTTGGAAGCGATTCTTTCTCCTTATGCTTTTTCTTCATAGTTGATAATATGAGAAAGAAGTTGTCCTGATAAACCATTCAAACCTTTTATTGAGATGTTTATGTAAATGCTAGAACATGTTTTTTTTACTTTCTAATATTTATAATAGCTTTCTTTATTATTTCATTTATTTAAGTGATTCATATTTTATAATTTTTTTAACCCATTGTTACTACATGGATTTTTTTAGTTCTTCACTATACATAATTATGTTGAATTTTGATAACCTATAATATAAAGAAAATATTAAAAGTAATACTATGTAAATGTGAGAACATGTCTTTTTTACTTTTTAATACTTATAATTGCTTTTTTTATTCTTCCATTTTTTCAAGTAATTCATATTTTATATGTTATTTAACCCATTGTTACATGGATTTTTTTTAGTTCTTCCATACACATGATTATATTGAATTTTGACAATCTATAATATAAAACAAAACATTAAAATTAATACATAGTAAGAATGTATTTAAGAGTTTGATGTTTAATTTAGTTTGTATCTCAAATGAGACTGTATAATGAGTAGAGTTTCTAATGAAAACCATATTAGACAAGGTCAATGTAAAACATGTCTATGTGATGATTGTTTGTAATCTTGATTTGTGATTATATAAGCTATAAGGGAGGGTGCTATATAAATGTGATGTATTTTGACTTTGAGAGAAAGTAATAAAAATATATTATTTTATGTGTTATTTCTTGTGCTATGGTTGCTCTCCCAAATTCTATATTAAAATGTGTGTAATAATGCATTGCCTTATCTATAAACAAATAAGATATGAATATTCTAATTTACTTTTTTAAAGTTTACTATTTTCAAAAAAAAAAAAATTAGATTAAAAATGTTTTATAACACCATATATATTACAAGTTAAACACTTTTTAAAATAAAAAAGAAATTTAAATATGAATATATTATAAGTTAAACACCACTGAAATTAAAAAAAATTAAAATTAAAATGATAAAAAAATTAATTAAATATTTTATTTAAACTACAAAAATAAATCAAATTTATTACGTGATGATGATGGGATAAACATACATAACAAAGGGAGTATGATTTGTATATTTATTAATTAATGCTCAATATTTTAAATATGGCTAAATTTGAACTGTGTTGTTTTATTTTTTGTTTTTTTTTTCTGGTAATTTGGTGATGTAAATTTGAAATTTTTATTTTTTGTTGTTTAAATTGTATTTCTGAATGCATAAATGGATTCAGTATGATGAAAAATTTCTGGGGCAGTTTAATTATACAATTTTAGCTACTCAAATCTCAGGCAAAATCGATTTTCTATTTTTTTCCCAGAATCTGGTGATGTAAATCTGCTATTTTTTATTGTTTAAATTGTATTTCTGAATACATAAATAGATTCAGCAGGATGAAAAATCCCAGGAGCAATTCAATTATATAATCTTAACCACTCAAATATGTCACAAATATGTCACTGATTTCAGTTAAAATCAAAACGAAAAAAAATCAGAAAATAAAATATAAGGTTTAGAATACCCTAAATTGAAACGTATAGAATAGCTTGGATTAAAGTAACGGATACCTACCCACAGTGGAACAGGGAGACAAAAGCAGATGGCATCTGGTCTCTCTGAATCAGAAACCGTTGAGAGTATATGTGAGCAGAATATTAAGTGCAATGGCATTAAACTATACTTAGAATCTGATACGCGCCCATGTGGTGTGCTGAGGAACAGCTGTTTCAGCAGGATTTCGCTTCAGTCCAACAACAGAAGAAGGTGGGAGCTTTAGAATCTGATACGCCGTCCATGTGGTGTGCCGAGGAACAAAGGTTTCAACAGGCTTTCGCTTCAACGGGTGACAGCTTTGGATCGACCGTGGACGTTTAGTGAGAGAAAAGGTCGTCGTTTACGTTATGCGTGTCGGTGGAAGCAAATCCATCCACAGTCCTTACAAAAGCCATACGCGTATATAATATCCATCGGTCAAACGATTCGTTAATTTCACAAGGTTGTATCGGGCCGAACTGAATTGTTCAGCA
>SNQJ01S0131029.1:6199-32075 GCA_010110895.2 Picea sitchensis
TCCACTTCTTCTGGGTCACTATGCGTACTTACCATATATGTCTAAGTGTATTTGAACTTGTGATATGATACCATATGATATGTAAATGAGGGACTTATGGCCCACTCACTTCACCAACAAAATTCCAAAATAGATTGAATTTGGAGTTAACCCACAAAATGCCAAAGAGGTTGAATTTGGAGCCAACCAACAAAATGACAAAGAATGGGGAGAGAGAGAGAGAGAGGACGTCCACTAGGTTTCATATGACCATACAACTTATGTGGAGTCTTTCTAAAGTGAGTATTCAACCGTATGATCCTATATGATCCTCTTATATACAAATTAAATGGTCATACAACACGTGAGTAATAAAAAATTCCTAGCTCTGGGGTGGTAGGTGCGGGTGTGAGTCTCCTTGATCCCAGAGGAAATACGATAGCTTATTAAGCTTGGGGTTTAGGTACTGCAACAAACAATATCATCGAAGCATATGCACTATATGCATGATTGAAATTAGAAAAAGAGTGCAATATATCTCATCTCACATTTTTCGGTAACACTATGATGATTGTCAGAGCAATAATCAAAAGAAACCTCATGGAGAATAATCACCTTAATGGAATTCTCCAGCGAATCATTTCTCTAAGAGATAGTTTTGTGTTACGAGGAAAATATCTCTATGGATTGGGGTAAACCACAACAAATGGAAATGACTGCAGAAATCAACTCTAATCTCAAGTATGCTATATAAACAAATATTCTAGCAAGACAAGATAAGAGGCCTACCTCATCCAGACGTTCGATGAAGTCCACCATAATATACCTGCAACTAGTCCTCAACAACCAAGCAACGCAAGCATATGGTGATAATATATGATGTTATCACATTCAGTAGCATAATCCATCAACATTTATAACAAATACGCCCATGTAATAATAATTCAAATATTTGCAATATATTGATTAGACGAGAAGAGATTATTTCTATTAATATATAATCAACAGAAGTGAATGAGTTACAGACTTTCGTGTCGGCACGGTTAGGAACCAAGAAACTAAGTTCCTTCCAGTTGGGCCTCCACCACTTCCATCCTCGACCAAAGGCAAGCTCACATAAGAGAGACAATGAAGTTCTCAATCGGTAAGGCAAGAGCTTGGGGGCTAAACAATGTGTTCAGACTTAAAGGACAAAGGGATGTAGACTCAATGTGAAGTGAATAATTTCTCCAGAGTAACTTTGCTCTCAAAGTTGAATTCTTTCTCTTCTTTTCCATAGCTCAGATTTGGCCCATTTATAGCCTTCAAATGGAACTGAAGGGCTGAGTCAAAACGTTTCTAGTATATGGAAGGCCAAGGATCATTGATCTCATGATGTGACATGGAAACCCGACACTATTTTAAAATTTTGAGCACATTTCTAGATGTACGCGGGTTGTAATGGTGCAACCTACATATATGCATGTTGTATAGTAGGAAGGGCACGTATATGTGGAAAAATATTGTCTTTAGATCTAGGATTTGAAGAAAGAGACTTCAAGTATGCATAGGGAAATGGAAAAGGGCCTTATGTGCAAGATTGCATGTGGTGAGGCAAATCTTGCTATAACATTTTGGGGAGCTCAAACTCTTTCAAATCAAAAGGTGCCTCAACACCCCATATTACCATTAGGCTAAGGTTGGCTCTAGGATTCCAAAGGAGGGGATAAACTCCAATGGAGAAAGGGGGGAAACCCTCATCCCTTAACCCCTTGTCTATGATGTGATTTGACATCCCAAAGTGACTCCCCACCAAGTGTGCCTTCCTCCTTGTACAACAGGGCTTTATGATCATATGTGCGAGGATTAATGTGGAGTGTGTGGGCATTCAATCGAGCGTGAGTGCTCCTAATTATTTAGGTGGAATTCAAGTTCAAACAATGGTTTAATTTCTGTGGTATCAGCATGAAACTGCCTCTGATTTGGGAAGAAGCTTTAGTTTATGTCTATTTCAGTCGGTTGTCCCCCTGCAGGGTTTGATCTTGGGGATTCAAGTTGGCATAATTTTTGGAATAAACCCTTGGTATCTTTGGTTAGCTCTCAAGTTCTCTCTTATTTTCTTCTTGATTCCTTATGGTTTTCATGATTATCTTTCTCTTTTATGCATTCTTTGCTTCCGTTGCATCTTTTTATGTGTTGCATTTCATGGTAGTGGTGGTAATTTTATGGTCGACCGGAGAAGTTTCAATATTTGGTCACAGGGACCCTCAATGGAACCTTTTGTGAATGATTTCAAAAAGATACGTCGATACCATGAGAAATTTTCCAAGGCTAATAATTCGTCCCTACACCAGTTAATCACCAAATTCATGGAATTTGAGGAAATTATGGCTAGGTTAACTCGGAGAATGGAGGAAAATTTTGGTGAGTTTGAGGTAGCACTAGCTACTCTATTCCACTGGTTGGATGATATGGATGTCTCTATATAGAAGCTTATAGTTCAGGCCCTCCCTCGACACTCAGTTCCAGACTCTGTCAATCCTTGTAGACTCTCTTCTCCTAATGTTGATGTTAGAAATTATACAAGGAACTCAGATCATGCAACTGCTCCTATGGATACAAAAGAGGGTCCTCGGCATCTCTCAAGGGCCTCTGATGTTCAGGATTATGTTTCTAACTTCTAGTCTATGTTTTTTAAAATTTTGTGGTGTTTAGGACAGTTCTACAAAGATGTTATCAATCTTGAAGACTTTGGGAAAGTTACTGTAAGGATGATAAAAAAAACTGTCTCTATACTCATGCTATATTCCCTTCTATGTAGACTATTTGAACATTGTCTTCTCAGGCACAACAAACCCTTTTAATACAATTTCAGTTCAGTTTATGTTTAAAACAAATAACAAATGCCTAGCTAAGGAGGAAATTGCTCATGGAGAGGGCATAGGGTTCGGTAATGGTGAAACTACAAACTATGGGGAAGATTTGAAACCTATAAAAGAGAGAATTTTTCTTAATAACCATAAATAAACCAAATTAGAAACATTCTAAACTATTGCAATTCCTCTAGAATGAATTCCATCAATCTTCTATATCATAGATGAATGAACAGAGCATAATAAAGAGTTTATGGGATAGTTCTCTTTCTCGTGGATACTATAAATATGAAGGAAATCCTCAATACTATAGTTGGTAAAGAATCCTTAGTGATTAAACAACATAGATAGTCATTTAAATACAGAGAAACTCCATTTTAAACTCATAGACAGATAAATAACTTATTAAATAGAGAGATTTGTCACATAACAATTTAGTGTTTACCTTGGAAACCCAAATGGGAAAACCAACATTTAATTCACTTTATCCATGATATTTATTATGTAGTAATAGGTGGGTTACAGGCTCTCTATTTCATCCTTATACTCCTCATGGAAGTCTGGGCGACATTATCTTCAGTCTCAGCCAAAGAACTCCTCTTCCCTTGTGGGGAAATGGGGAAATAGTTTATAGGAGGATGGATTAGCTGGAAGGTCAAGCATCCTGAACCCTTCAGATTCCCCCAAGATCATTTCTCATCCCTTGTATTTTTTTTATACATTAGGGAAGAGATCTTGTGTTGTTGTTTTATTTTTTTAATACACGATTTTTTTGTGACAATAACATTCTTCCTTGTAAATTTACATCTCATGTGCTTGCCTTATGATTTAATTAAATGAAGGGGTGGAAAGAAATCATGATAGTATGGCACTCTTCATGCTGACAACTTAGCTTCCTTCCTCATCCATAGCCTCAATCATTGTCTGTGTCAATCGTTGCAGAGCCTATGGCAATAGCCAATTGTTCTTGTGCATATCCAATTCAGATCAATGTCACTTTCCATTCTCATGATAATTCTCGGTTACCATATGTCACCTTCATGCTTATTATAACTTTGGATTAGTGTATATTTCCTCTTGCACTTGCTTTGGCTCTTAGCTAGTGTGTCACCTATCCTCTTTTCCCAATGCCATGCCAGTGTCACCTCCCTCGTTCTCTTACCTTTATCGGAATCTCCATAACATTACTACTTCCCATCCTTTTCTTTTTTACTACCTTTTTTCCTTTTCCTAAGAGTTGGTGTTGTTATCCCTACCCCACTTAGGGTAAGCCAATTACCTTTGTGAATAAAAGTATCTAGCCTACTTCAACATGCACCTACATCATCATGCATCATCTACAGGTAAGTAGAAGTATGGACCTCGCACTCCCACTATTATTGATTATTTTATAGTCGATTTGCTATTAGTATCATTACATTCATTGTTGGTGGATACATGCTCTACTTATTATTTCACTTACATATTAATTAGAACTTTCTAACCTCTAATTTCATAGTTTAGCTAATATATTGTTTACATGTTAATTGGACTTGGTGTTTGTTATATTTTCTTTTATGTTTCATTGTTTAGTTGTTATCATTCTTGCATAGTAATTAAACTTGTGTGTTCCCCTATCCTAGCATTCTTGCTTGACACATGTCACTTGCTTGATTGATCTTTTTTTCTTTGTTATCTTCTACTTGTTTGACATCATACTAATCCATGGGGACCTCTTATAGCTCTACCTTGCTTCAACGCTCGGTGCATGTGGGCCTCCACATGTACTGTGGGATATATTGACCCAAGAGATGTAGGTTGCATCACAATAGCATTGCAACACTAAAAGAACCCGTGGATTACTAATTTGAATTACTTGTTTCTCTTCTTCCTTGTAACTCGCTACCATTCCTATCTCACTAATAGTATATCTTTCAAGGAAGGAAAAATGTAGTGTATGAAATTTTCACTTGGGTACTCACATATGCCTACCCATAGGGAGGTCCCTTATGCAATCCACCCCTATGGTAGATTCATGTGTGACTTTCTCAATGATGATACAATACCTCTCAATTACTATCCTAATGTGATAGATCACCTTCCTAAATCCCCTCTCACCCTAGCCTAGATGTGGGACCTCTATGGGATGTCTAGAGTTGGGGTCAGTTACTTAGGTCCTTGTTCCCCATTGGTCTTCAATCCTTGGTCACCAATTTGACTCATTTTGACCTCTTGGTCATTCCCTAACTTCATGTGTTTATTTGGGGGTGAAAACACCCCACTATGCATCCATGGTCACTTAGGATTTCCTAAATTGGGTCCATATCGACCTAAACCCATTTGGGACTTATTATTTATGGAGTTAACTTGAGTCAAATCCCCCAAGCCCTCTTGATATCCTTGTGTTCACTATACCACTTATCTATTAAATGTTTTAAAGTAGTACCCGTTAACAAGCTACCTAGTCACCTCTCTATAATGGACATAGAAAGTACATTTTCAATGATTATGACATATGAAAAATAATTTAGATGAACTGAAATATCAACTTGTGCATGGTAATGCATCCTAGAAAAAATGACTTGAAATTGTTCTTGATAATATGTATAATAAGATAAAAGGATGCAACTAATGTATGCGTTCATCGTGCACCTCACAAAAAAATATAGATACACATACATGGTCCACTTACCTACCCACATCATGTTTTCCATGACCATTATCAAGTGACATCATATTCAAGATTGCTTCATTTTGTCTTGTTTGTGTCTCATTCATGCATACTAGGTATTCTACACTTCAACATGGTGCGAGATGACATAGTTTAGTTCATGGATCATGCTAACATACTACTCAACAATGTCATACCTTGAAATATGTTATGAGAAGTCATAATATTTCCCAATTTTACAGTGGTAGCATGATCTAGCCATTACTATTTTGTTCCATTAGATGCATCAACACAATTCAATTGGCTATACTATTCCTCGCCATGCATTTCAAAATCAATAGAAACATAATGCCACCTCAACATCACACTAATGCCACATATGATAGATTGACAAGTCAACTTAGATGACGTGACAATAGTTCCATGAAAACCAACCACACTTATACACCAATTCTCAAATGAATATTTATTGTCTTGTTTTCATCACCATGATTCATTAAATGATGACTAATAGATGGCCTAACAAAGTGACGTGGTTAAAGTCTCCTACAACTCTAAAGATATGTTATGTGAAATATTATATTAGGGAAAAATTGATTGAAGTTGGGACAGGGTATTTTATGTACATACAACTCTTTCACCCCTCATCTAGATTAATAAAAGAACACATTTTCACTAACCTGGATAATCATCTCTTCCTAGGTATTAAAGAACATGAACACTCCCTTGGCACTCTCCATGGATTAGCACACAACTTTATCTAACCATTCCTAATAGAATCAAATTGTGAATGAATTATCTAAGAGTATAAGAAAATAAAATAATTAACAAAAATCGACACACTCATGCTAATAAAGTGAGGTGGAATCCATCATTCCCCTAACCTTGTGTTAGAATAATGGATGGTTATAACAACAGTAACAATGTCAACACATACTAGGATCAGGTACTTCATCTAGCCCTATTTCCATGCCCACATGTCCCACCCTCGTAATCCCATGATACCCCAACATCTCCTCACCAAACATGCATTGGATCTATATCTTCATATGTATCTTCCAATATTGTATCTCAGTGTAGCACCATCCCCAATACTAACAATGATAGAGTCCCTTTCCCAACCTTGGCCATGGAGGAACAACTCCATACCACTTTTATTTTAACGATCAACATAGACAATTCTCCATATAGTTTACACCTCCCTTTCTCTTCCACTTGAAAGATTTAGTCAAAAACTGCATGTATTCAGCAATACCATCCTCTTCCTCTCCAACCCTACAAAAGTAACCACTTGCATTCCTCTTCTCAATTCCCCTTAATCTAAGAAAACTTCAAGCACTTCAACATTTCATATAAATACCTCTACACTAAAATCCATTTGAAAATAGTCTTAGTAATGACTCACCAAAAGAAGATCACGAGGTAGTTTCTCTTTGCACTCTATGCAAACCATAATTAAAGCTTTTTCAAGTGACATATTAGATTTCAAAATGGTATGTAGAGTAGTAATTTGAGAGGAAAATGAGCAAGTTGTTATTGATAATTATTTAGAGACCTTGAAAACATTGTATGACTCTATCTCAAAGATGCAACATGCAAAGGTAGTGGAGCTTGTAGGTACTTATTAATGACTGGAGATAAAGAATACAAATTGTTGAAGAAGCAATTTGGATAATTGAAAACAAAGCTTAGAGAAGAATAGAGATAGAGTGAAGTGAAAAAATCATTACAAAGAATAGTCACAAGTTTTGAAAAAGAGTTAGTAGAGAAGAAGGCATTGCCAAAGCTGGGCGTTGCACATTTAGAGACGAGACTAGGGTAGATGGTCTCATTACATGCATCAAGAAGATTAAAGAATTAAATCTACCTATAACCTTGAATAATTATTTACAGTTTTTTCTTAGTGTAGCTTTATAATTTTGTACAAAGGCCACCATAGTTGCATAATCTCTTGCTTCCCTCACTGAACTAGTTAACACCGTCTAGAAGTACAACACTACACTACAAAACTAGATGATATACTTATCCTAGTTCCTCAAAATCCCCTTGATTGGAGTGTCATTCCAAATGAGTTCACCTACATTTCCTCATCTAAAATCACTATCAATCAATGGTTGAGAGATACAAAGGATTGGAGTATGAAACGATTGAACATGTAAGAACAATGTGATTGCCCATGCTATCACCTTTAATTGTCTAGATACCAATTCAAAGCTTAATGGTTCTAATAGAGTTAGATATTTTTTGTGCCTCCTAAAAAATACTTAGTGAGACACAACAACCAATAGAGGTGATCCAATAGGTATCACACCTCTTAGTAGCCACCTCTAATTTATGGTGCCAATTTTTAATATCATAAAGATCGAGATATAGAAGGATATTTTGATCACTTTAGTTGATATCATCTAGTAAAACCATGGATTCTCTCTTGTAGATCCTAATGGTTTCCAATAGTTGACACATCAGTATCGAATTCCATCTACCCCAATGACCTCACTATCAATCAACATGCCCAAAAAAAATTAGATATTTAGTTTTGCAATAGATATGGAGTTCATTTTTATAATATAGCTTATGATATGAGATATTGCCTCCATGAATACTCAACTCAGTGATGCAACTTAGTTTAGTTTGAAGGAAATTTTTCATGTAAGACAATAGTGTTAGCCTTGCAATTTTTAGAGATTTTGTAGATCCTAGTCATGATTTTGATTTGCAAATGTTTTCTTGTATTTGCTAGATAGTTGGTTTTAGTTTTGAGTTTACATGCCCACTTTTTCATTTTTATATGTTCAACATACAACTTACAAATAGTCTACAACTTCTAGCATATTACACTAACTTTATAATGCATTTTAGTAGCCTACTAGCATATCAGTGCTTCAACACTCCCTTTACTTCTTCTATATTTTCAAAGGTATATAAAATTGAGTCACACGTGCTTTGAGATAAAGCATTATTTTATGGTTGGAGAGTATTGAGACAAGATTAGAGCTCGAGATAAAATACATGTGTGCCCTTAGTTAATGTATCAATTGATGTATTTTGATGTACTTCNCTCTTAGTAGCCACCTCTAATTTATGGTGCCAATTTTTAATATCATAAAGATCGAGATATAGAAGGATATTTTGATCACTTTAGTTGATATCATCTAGTAAAACCATGGATTCTCTCTTGTAGATCCTAATGGTTTCCAATAGTTGACACATCAGTATCGAATTCCATCTACCCCAATGACCTCACTATCAATCAACATGCCCAAAAAAAATTAGATATTTAGTTTTGCAATAGATATGGAGTTCATTTTTATAATATAGCTTATGATATGAGATATTGCCTCCATGAATACTCAACTCAGTGATGCAACTTAGTTTAGTTTGAAGGAAATTTTTCATGTAAGACAATAGTGTTAGCCTTGCAATTTTTAGAGATTTTGTAGATCCTAGTCATGATTTTGATTTGCAAATGTTTTCTTGTATTTGCTAGATAGTTGGTTTTAGTTTTGAGTTTACATGCCCACTTTTTCATTTTTATATGTTCAACATACAACTTACAAATAGTCTACAACTTCTAGCATATTACACTAACTTTATAATGCATTTTAGTAGCCTACTAGCATATCAGTGCTTCAACACTCCCTTTACTTCTTCTATATTTTCAAAGGTATATAAAATTGAGTCACACGTGCTTTGAGATAAAGCATTATTTTATGGTTGGAGAGTATTGAGACAAGATTAGAGCTCGAGATAAAATACATGTGTGCCCTTAGTTAATGTATCAATTGATGTATTTTGATGTACTTCATTATCAGAGTGCATGTTTTATGTGCTAGTGTAAGTTGACTTATTGTATTCATGTGTATTTGGGGTTTGAATTAAGCACCCAAAAGGTGCAACTTTGAGAGGTTGATTATGTATTTATAGTCTATGATTGTAAACAAAAGGAAAATTGAGTGAGATATATTGTATCATACTATAATATAGCTAAACTTTAACAAGATATTTATTGAACTTCTTTACAACCAACTATATTGGTGTTTTGTCTATTGATTTGATTTCCTGCATTATTAAGAAAGAGTAGTGATTTAGTTATTGTTTTGTTTTGTTTTTGTAAGTAAACAACTATATTAATATGGATAGAAATTACATATAAACATACAGAATATTCATCCCCACAAAGACCATGATATAATCTGGGGCTCTATAACTCAAAAGATATAAAAAAATAATGCCTACCCCTTAAGGGAAACCAAGCCAAAGAAAGAACAAAGAACAAGATGTCATTTCTCATGCGAAACCTGAAGGTTGGTGAGGTCCATGATCTCTCGTCTAGCAGCAGTCTTGGAAGACTCGGCCTTAGCTAGCTTCTGGAAGGAGGGATGAAGTTACCCCCTTGATAATTGGCAATCCAAGTGACTACCTCATAAACATAAGCATTATGGACTTCCAAAGATTCTTACCTACTTTTTAGCTGACAAAAATCTTTCTCCTTGGGGAGAATTCCCATGGCCACCATTGTTTTGGTGTGCCAATACATCTCAAGAGTTCTGTAAAATTTTGAATTTTGGGTCTGTGTGCAACCCAAATCTGGAATGAAGCTTCCAACATAAGCCTCTACCTCCTCGTCATCATGGAATTCTCTAATTTCATGAAATTCCTCTTCAAGTTCAGTAATTTTGGATTTATCATCCTCTATAACATAGTCTTTATAAAACTCAATCGCGTTAATGACAACCTTCATTGCACGAGATGGCTAAGTAGAGTGAGGGTTGGAATTCCTTATGCCTCTTAGGGCCATAGCTAAGTAGGAAGTAAGGAGAGATAGACCATCAGTAGAGATGATAGAAATAAACCAACAACTAGGAGAGAAACTTGCAAACCCAAGAAATAGCAGGCCCAAGTCATCACCTTCACTAAGTCGAATCCCCATATTTATAACTGAAATCAAACCCCGATCATCCTCCATTCGCTGAGAATTGATTGTCGATCATGGGAGCTCCTCCATCATAATTCTGCAAGGGATATTCCATTGCAGGAGGACCATCGTTCTTATCATCTTTGAACTTGGAGACCACGAAATCATCATAACAATCATGCAAGAGAAAGGAAGGAATGAGGTCATCCTCAAACTCAATTTCCTCATGATACCCTTCCATAACACATGTATATGAAGCAACCATGACATGACTGGGGATAAAGTCCTGAGCATCGTCAGGAGGGACAAGTGTGTGGCAAGGTTGGCAATCTGTAGCCATTTGTTTGTGAGGGCAGGGTACCTGCTTGATCGTACCCCCCATGTCGTCATTCAGTCTGACAAACACCCCATCTGGGGAGATTTAGTTATTGTTTTAACTTAGCATGCATATTTTTATTGTGTTTTGTTTATGTTTATGGTATCAATTTATTCTTAACCTATGTTATGCATCCTAATTTATTTTAATGGTTTAGTTATACTCTTAAATAAGAATATATCATCGATAACACATAGATACACCATTGCTAAATTCAATTCCATAAATGCTAAAATTGAAATTTTGAAATGTTTAAATTACATTCCCAAAATACTAACAATGCATTTTTCAAATAATAAAATTACAATTACCTAATGATTCAACTTCTAAATCTCCATATCAATCAATTCACAATGGAGAATCTGTGATTAACATGGATAGCCTCCATATTTTTCAACTCACACATACCATATTGACACATTTCTTTGTGTTGAGAAACATGATATCTTTATCAGTGAATTTTTGGGGAAAGTGAGTAACATGTAACATCATACCATAATATATTTGGATTTATTAAAAGATTAGAGATATCAAAGAGGAAAAACTCTATGATCATGATTGTGTATTTCATATAAACTAAGAATTATTTAATAGTAATCAAAGACTTAACAATTGTTGCAATGATGAAGAGAGGTTGAAAGAGGCAAATGTAAAATACCCTAGTGAAAAACAACTAGTAAAAGAAGGGGAATTGATTAATCATGTCAAATGAAATATAATCATTGGATATCCCAAGATTTCTACCAACTTTCTATATTGTTTTATATATCTAGAGGAATATGTGATTGCCTCAAATTACTTGGGTGAGGCCCAGGTTCAAATCCAATTGGATACCACTATAACCCCTAGGCTAGTGCCAACATCCCGCAAGCCAATGCCTACCAAGAAATTTATGACTTAGCAAGGGTCAAGACGTCTCAAAACACATCAAAGGAGAATAATGAGTGAATGAATAATTGTTGGCCTTTGGTGATGGAAGTAAGCGAAGGTTAAGGAAGAAAAGACGAAACATGAACTGCGCGGAAGACACGGTGACTGTTATTGGGTCGAAGTGAGCAAAAGAGTAGAAAAGACGAAGCGAAGTAAAAGGAAGAAAGTCGTTGGATGAGGATATCGAGGATGACAGATCAGCAAGAAAGATGGATCGTGGACAACTCGGCAAGAGGAAAAAAACACCGTTGGATGCTTTGGAGCATTGCACGAGAAGGAAGGAAAGACATGATGGTGAAGCCCTGAAAATGCGGGTCAAGTTGACCTAGGGTTTTGGACACCTAGGGTTTTGGTATCTAGGGTTTTGACACCTAGGTTTCAGCCTAAGGCTGTCGGGGACTGATTGTAATGTATAAATAAGAACCTAGATGAGGAAAGAAGGTTCGCTCTAGTTTTGTTATTGGGATGAGCGATTATTGTGTGAGACAGAGAAGTGCTAAGTGTAAGAGCCTTCTGGTATTATAAGATCTTTAGTTGGGTGCAGAGATCAAGTCCTGCAGCTGGGTGCGCAGGAAGGGGGGAAATAGAGAGAAGAAGGAAGAAGATTTGCTAGCTAAGAGTGCAGATAGGTATTGTATGATTCATCTTAATATATTATAAAGCATAGTTTTGTGGACGTAGCCCTAGGGAGAGGGTGAACCACGTATATTTTGTGTTGTGTGTGATTGATGCAGACAAGATGAGGTTACCCACCTTTAGACGAGACGTATTTGAAGACCCTGAACAACACTAGTTTCTCTGCAAAGCTGTGTGGAGTATTGAGAATATCACCGACAAAGCTATCAAATGAGCTCAGTTTAGTACCACCTTAAGAGATCACGCACTCAGATGGTACATGAAATTTGTCCAAGGAGATACACCTAAACCGCCAAATGCCATTAAGACTTCGCTAATTTCTGAATTCAAGAAACCCAAGTCAGAATCGTATTGAATTATAGAACTAAAAGAAATCAAGCAGAGAATAGTTGAACTGGTATGGGAGTTCAATCAGAGATTCAAGACCTTGACAGGCCATCTGAGTTTTCAAATACCAGATGAGCAGAACAAGGAATGGTTCATTGTTTCCCTCTTACCACACATCAGAGTTCCTCTGATGCAATAGAAGATTGCTTCACAGTCTAAGGCACTAGAGATCGCCATGAAGTTAGAGTCAACCCCTATGGGAGAATCCAGCTCAGGTATGAGTCAAATCTTGAGTCAGCGAACTAGTTTGTCTCTGCATGTCGAAGATATGAAGGAAGACAAGGGAAAAGACAAAAGAGAAGTGGTGTGTCAGGTGCAGATCAGAAGGCCATGGCAAAGAGCATTGTCCCCTATTCCATGAATACTTGGACTCTAGAGCTCCAATCCCTTTGAAGCAATTAACCCTACCCTGGTGCGAGGTATGCAGAAATAGACATCGTCGTGGTGAGTGCTACTACATGCAAAAATATGTTCATACACCCACAAATTTGTATTTCACGTTCTGTAAGTCTGTGGGACATGATGATAGGGATTGTAGGGCTTACGATATCATGCATGAAAGGTCAAGGGATATATACAAAATTAAAGGTGAAGTACAGCAAGAAGGAAACATTACGCAGTATAACTCCCCTGGGAGAGGAAACTTCAACCCTTGGGGTGGATTATGAGGAAGAGGAGGAGGTATGGGTCGAGGTCTAGGACAGATAATTTGTTATAACTATGCATAGGTAGGACACTTGGCAAGGGACTATCATAACCCTTGTACAACTTGCAGTTATTGCAACTCCTTCGAGCATGTTATCAAGGAATGTCCAGCATTGTTGGCTAAACTTCAAGAGAAACGGGGACCTCAGCAGAACCCACAGATACAATTGATCAAAGAAGAACCTCATGGAGTAGACCCTAGAGTCGCTATTATCACTCAGGGAGGCGCTATTACAGGAGAAGACAAAATGATCCAAGGAAAAACTACAAAAGAATCAGGAGTCAGGAAAGCTACAAAGAAGACATAAAAATTTTATGCAAAGAAAGAAAAACAAATGTTTGAGGAGGCAAGAAGAGAGTTCAGGGGAGACCAAGGCTCTTCATCGAAGACACAACCAGAAGTAAGAGAATGTGGAATTCCTTTTGCATTCAATCAGTCTGCTTCACCCAGAGATGGAAAATAGGCAAGTAAACTTGTCAGTTTCTTGTATACATTTATAGAGTTGATTAAAGATGAGAAAGCTATACAAGAACTGGAAAATTTAGTCAGAAAGTATGAGATAAGTAAGGTAGACCCTTTACTGAATAAAACAGTACATCAACTATCCAAGAAGATAAGGAAAAATAAGGAACTACACTTGAATGCTCAGATTGCAGAATATGATATAGACTATGTGGTCCTCGACTTAGGGTCGGAGGTCAATGTCATGACGAAGAAAACCTGGGCACTGATGGGAAAACCTAAGTTGATATATTCCCCTATCAGGATTAGGATGGCTAACCAGCAAGCAGTAATCCCCTTTGGCAGATTGGAACATGTCCCTGTGGACATCGACGGAGTAAGGACGTTTGCAGACTTTGAGGTAATTGAGATAGTTGACGATAGATGTTCTTACCCTGCGTTGTTAGGAATTGATTGGACTTTCAATAATTCCACTATGGTCGATTTAAAGAAAAGACTAATGACGTTTGAAGGAGATGGCCTTAGGGTTATCACACCTTTAGATCCCGATGAAGGTCAGTGATACACTGAGCCCATCAGAGAAGAAGACCGTGCCTATGAACTGGAAAACATATACAAATTAACAGCCAGATAGCAGGATTACATTAATCCTATGGCGGATGGAAATTTGAGTTGGCAAAGTGACAGTGCATGTTCATCATATTCAAAAGAAGCATTGTATAATTGGGAGAACAAAATGTATGAAGTATCTACAAGGAGATGCGCTAGATTAACCAGAGAAGTACATTGGATCGGCACCACGGTAAGTAACTTACCCACCTTTGATGGTCTGCATCCTTTAGAAACCTTCTTGTCAGACTTTGAAGAAAGTGTACCAACACAACAACGCTTGTTGGAAATGGATGAGGCCTTGAAAGAAACACCACCAAGATGGTGGGGGACACACAAAAACAACATTACAAAATGGGTACAATGTCGTACCTTGATGACCACGTGGTTCTCAACACAAGTAGAAGGCTGCAAAGTTCAGTATACAGGACGAAGTTGTCTGAAGAACCATGTGCAAAGTTGCAAGGAATCCTAGAGCAATATTCATCAAGAGCACTAGGTGAACAAGTTCATTAACATGCTGGAAATGACCCCTATCAACTGGTACCTTCAAGCAAAGTTGTGCCTCATCACTGCAAATTGGGAAGGTATGACTCGGAATTTTGAAACTACCTTTTTATTTGAAAGTCAATATCCTACAGTAGATCAAGGATTATAGGGTGTAAGACAGAAAGTGTTCGAGGAGGAATCTAGCCTTCCTTTGGAATGAGAAGAGGACGAATGGACTGCCCCTCTCCAGAAACTACAAGGTTGTTACAACATCAATGTTGATGAAGACAATGATCCTAGGAAGGTGAACATCAAAGAAACAGAAGGCCAGAGAGATGTGGAAGGACCAAGAGTTGAGCTACCATTTATTGGACAGCCAATCAAGATCAATAAATTCAATATTGGAACAGAGAAAACACCGAAGCTTGCAAATGTTGGAGATTATAGGGATGTTGCTACTATTGAAAAGATAACGGAGTTACTGCATGAATATCAGGACTTGTTTCCGACCAAGTTCACCTATATGAAGGGAATTAAAGGGCTAATGGGAGAAATGAGGATCCCTTTCAAACTAGATGCAATACCAGTCAAATAGATACCCTACAGATTGAACCCTAAATATAAGGAGAAAGTGAAGATTGAGCTCGACAGAATGTTGGAAGCAGGAATTATAGAACCTGTCGAAGAATCAGAATGGATTAGCCCTATGGTGGTACAAGAAAAGAAGACATGAGAGATCAGGATCTATGTAGACCTCAAGAATATGAATGATGTATGTTTGCATGACCCCTTCCCTACGCCATTCACTGATGAAGTGTTAGATAATGTAGGAGGTTAGGAAGTATATTCTTTTACAAATGGATTTTCAGGATACCATCAGATCCAAATTGCCAAGGAAGATCGCCATAAGACCACCTTTTCCACAGAATGGGGATCCTACCAATATACAACAATTCTAGTTGGATTGAAGAATGCCCCAACCATCTTTTCCAGGGTGGTGGTCAAAGCATTCAAGGAGTTTCTACATAAATTTCTAGAAGCATATTTTGATGATTGGACTATTTTTAGTTTATTGAAAAATCATATTGAATGTCTAAGGCTAATGTTGGACAAATGCAAGCAGTGTCAAATTTTCTTAAATCTGAAGAAGTGCATCTTCTTCTCACCATTTGGGGTGTTGTTAGGTCATATTGTATGCAAGTAGGGATTGTTGGTAGACCCATCTAAAATTTCCATTATAGTTGATATGTCACCTCCTACTTCAGTCAAACAATTGCACACTGTGCTGGGACATACTGGATATTACAGGAAGTTCATTAAAGGATATGCCCAGATTACAGCACCCATGGAAAAGATTTTGAAGAAAGATTGTCAATTTCACTGGACAGAAGAATGCTAGCAGAGCTTTGACATGATGAAACAGAAAATGGTTATTGCACCTATTCTAGTTTTCCCAGATTGGAGTAAGGAGTTTCATGTGCATCTCGATGCATCTTCTATTGCATTAGGAGTTATGTTAGAACAACCAGGAACATGATACATCAACCACCCGTTAGCCTTTGCTAGCAGGAAGCTATCAACAGCAGAGATCAACTACACCACCACCGAAAGAGAAGGGTTAGCCATGGTGTATGCGATGCAGAAGTTCCGCCACTACCTGTTGGGAGGACACTTTAGAATGTTTACTGATCACTCCACGCTGAAATACTTAGTGAACAAGCCAGTGTTGGGGGGACGAATATGCAGATGGCTTCTGCTATTTCAAGATTATGATTTTGAGATCGTACTTAAGCCAGGGAGAATGAACAAGGGTCCTGACCACTTGTCGAGGTTGGAACATGTAGAAGAGCCCACTAGTTTGGAGGATACACTACCGGATGCACAGCTTCTAGCCATTAGAAGAATTGATGACCACTTCACAAAGATAGTCTAGTTCCTGTCGACAGGAATGGCATCTTGCGAGTATACAATTCCCCAGAAGAAATAGCTAGTAGTGCGTGCTGCATACTTTTCGCTTATAGCGAAACAACTATACAAGATGGGACCTAATGAGATATTGAGAAGGTGTGTTATGGAGGCAGAGGGACCATTGATCCTCATCGAAGCTCATGAAGGCATCGCAGGAGGACACTACGCAGGGAAGGCAACTGTGTAGAAGATTCTTAGGGCTGGCCTTTAGTGGCCTGCTCTACACAGAGATGCTAAGGACTATTATAGAGCCTGTGATGTATGCCAAAGAGTTGGGAAACCGTCTAGAAGAGATGAATTGTCGTTAGCACCACAACTGACCTTACAGGCATTTGAGAAGTGGGCCATTGACTTTGTAGGACCTATAAACCCACCAGGAAAGCACACAGAAGCAAGGTACATAATTACTGTGACAAAATATTTGACCAGATGGGCCAAAGCAAGAGCAGTTAAGGACTGTAGTGCCACTATAGTTGCGCGCTTCATATTTGATGACATCATAACCAGGTTTGGATGCCCGAAGATCCTTATGAGGGATCAAGGGACACACTTCATCAATAAAACAGTTGAAGCCCTGAATGAGGAATTTGTAGTCTATCATCAGAAGAGCATGCCTTACCATCCACAAGCAAATAGGATAGTTGAAGCATTCAACAAGATCTTGGAGACAGCACTAATGAATATTTGCAATGTCAACAGAGATGATTGGGATTTAAGAGTACCAGCGGTACTTTGGGCCTATAGAACCACTTGCAAGAAACTCACAAGGTAGACCCCTTTTAAGTTGGTGTATGGTCTTGAAGTCATTGTCCCAATGGAATATTCGATACCAAGCTTAAGAATTGTTGCCTTTATAGATATGGATGACACTAACGTTGCTCGAGAAAGGCTTGCAAAGTTGGTCGAACTAGAGGAAGACAGATTTATTGCAGGATTCCATTAGCAGGTACAGAAGGAAAGAGAGAAGGCCTACCACGACACACACATCAAGAAGAAGGCATTTAAGAAAGGTGATCTAGTACTGGTATATGACAGTAAGTTCATAAAACATCCTGGGAAGTTCAAAACGCATTGGCTCGGGCCATATGAGGTCGTCTATGTTACAGAAGGAGGATTTGCGCAGTTGAGGACTTTGAATGGAGAATGGAAGGAAGGATTAGTGAACGGGAGCCGATTGAAATTGTACTGTGACAACCAGTTGCCTCGCAGCTCTAAGTAAAAGCATAAGGAAAAGGGTCTAAGTACCAGGTGCAGTTGAAACTGGGTACCAAACACAGAAAAGACATTCTGCACAAGGAAGAAGAGGAGGCATAAAGCAAAAAGAAAAGGCTTCACTGCACAGTCTAAAATCGAAGTCAAACCGAAGGATCGGATCTAAAGTGCCTCGGGACGAGTCACAGGTGAGTGTCGGGGGCTTGTTGGCCCTTGGTGATGGAAGTAAGCGAAGGTTAAGGCAGAAAAGATGAAATTTGAATTGCGTGGAAGACACAGTGATTGTTACTGGGTCGAAGTGAGCAAAAGAGCAGAAAAGACGAAGCGAATTAAAAGGAAGCAAGTCGTTGGACAAGGAGATCGAGGATGACATATCAGCAAGTAAGACAAATCATGGAGAACTCAGCAAGAGGAAAAATCCACCGTTGGATGCTTTGCAGCACTACGCAAGAAGGAAGAAAAGACAGGCTAGTGAAGCCCTGAAAACGTGGGTCAAGTTGACCTAGGTTTTTGGACACCTAGGGTTTTGGTATCTAGGGTTTTGAAACCTATGTTTCAACCTAAGGCTGTCAAGGAGTGATTGTAATGTATAAATAAGAACCTAGATGAGGAAAGAGGGTTCTTTCTAGTTTTCTTATTGGGATGAGATGTTACTGTGTGAGAGAGAGAAGTCCTAAGTGTAAGAGCCTTCTGGTATTGTAAGATCTTCAGCTGGGTGCGGAGATCAAGTCCTGCAGCTAGGTGTGCAGGAAGGGGGGAGATAGAGAGAAGAAAGAAGAAGATCTACTAGCTAAGAGCATAGATAAGAACTGTATGCTTCATCTTAATATATTATAAAGCACAGTTATGTGGACGTAGACCTAGGGAGAGGGTGAACCACGTATATTTTATGTTGTGTGTGATTGATGCTCTGTTCTTTGTCATTAGGTATATTGTTATTGCATTACTGTGTTAGATCTGATAGATAGTTGTGCAGAGTATATCTGAGCTAATAAGTGTCATATAAATGTTGTGTTGTTCTTGTATTGGATCCACTTGACATCCCCTTGGTTGTAGACATTTATGTCCTGCAACCCCCCATAGCTACTTCGAGTGAGATTGCACCTTCTTCACAGGTGTTGTCGAAAGGGCCAGTAGTTAGGGCTTGTTGGTGCACTCTTGGAGTTGAACCCTGGGTCTACCCTTGTGCCAACAATAATACATCTAGGTATCTATCATGTTATTGTATTATACTTTTTTAACTTTTGGTCCATCCAACACAAGAGAACTACTAAGAGAAAATCCTTCACACATCTGTAGAGAACTTATCCATCATCACATAATACTTCCAAAAAGACAATTACAATGAATTAAAATGTAAAACTAAGTGCATTTAGTTGAATAATTTCATTTATGAAACAGTATAGTGGATCACAAATATTATTTATGTAAAGGTATAAATGTAGAAAATGATATGGAAAATAAATGATTAAAACATGGAAAATGATATAGTTTGGTGAATTAGTTTAAGTGGTTGAATTTTGTGAATTATAAGCATGAGGTCATGGGTCAATGTGAAAATTCCAAGCCCTAGGTGAGTAAAGTCCTTATGATCTCAATCAAATAAGTAGATTGTTGAATTTAATTAATGCAGAAATAAATTTTAGTACATAGCATTAATCACACAATAGCAAATCAAAAAGCAGAATCATAAAATCACTTACACACATACACGGGTAATTACTCCTTCAAATATAGCTTTTCATTCCTTCGAAAAACTTACAAGGAAAACTCCACAAGCTTCCCAAAAAACAGCATTGCACGGATACCAAAAACCACCTAAAACTAAGTAGAACAACCTGTTGGGAGAGTATGGCTTGTAAAAACTCTAATACGGCTCTATCCATATGACTATAAAAATTCATATGGTATCATCAATACAACTAAATGAACTTCCGTACGATTATATGGAAATTTTTCATACGTTGTATGAGACTACATGCTGCTAGAAACAAGTTACTTTATCTCTCTCCTGTTATAGCATTTTTTTCCTCACCCCATGCAACTTGCTTGGAAGGATTTTCCATTTCCCTATGAAGACTTGAAGTCCCCTTTCATACCTTTTAGAGCCAAAAATCATATTTTTCCACATATACGCGCCCTACAAGTTAGACAGCATGCATAAACGCAGGTTGCTCCACTACAGCCCGCGTACATTGGGTTTGGCGCTCAAAATTAAAAATTATGTCGGGTTTCCATGTCACCTCACGAGATCCATGATCCTTGACCTTCCAATTACTGGAAACATTCTGACTCGACCCTTCAGTTCCGTTTGAAGGATATAAATTGGGCCATATCCAAGTCGTGGAAAAGGAGAGAATTAAACTTTTGAGAGCAAAGATACTCTGGAGAAATTTCACTTCACATTGAGTATGCATCCCTTTATCCTTGAAAGTCTGAACACATTGTTCAGTCCCCAAGCTCTTCCTTCTCTGATGGAGAACCACATTGTCTCCTTTATATGAGCTTGCCTTTGGTGGAGGACTGAAGCGGTGGAAGCCTAGCTAGAGGGACTTAGTTTCTCGGTTCCGATGTGTGTCGGTACATAAGTTTGTCACAATATGCTTATGTTGATTATTTTAATAGAAATACTCTTGTCTCATCCAATTGATGTCTTTCAAATACTTGAATTATTATTCCATGGGTGTATTTTTCATGTATGTTAATGGATTATGCTAATTTATATGCTAACATTATATATTATCACCATATGCTTGTGTATCCTGGTTATTGAGGACAAGTTGCATGTATAAAGCTTTGAGTTGTGTGCTCAATGGTGGTCTTCATCGAACACCCGAACAAGGTAGGCTCTTGATCTTGTCTTGCTAGGATTTAATTTATATAGCATACTTGAGATTAGATTTGATTTTTTCGTGTCATTTCGTCTGTTCTGGTTTACCCCATAACATAGAGAGATTTTCCTCGTAACATAATTGGTGACCATATTGGGGAGTGATCTTCTATTTTGGTGTTTGGAGTGTTTTTCTCCTTAACTTGCTCTCTATTAGCCTCAATTTTATTGTCCCCTGATTGCTTGACAATCTATTTTCACTTTGCATCTGAGTTTCTTGGCTTAATCCTTACCCTAGCAGTGTTTTACTACATATACGTGTTTTTTCCCTTGACAGACGCATATATACGTGAGTTTTCCTTCTATAGGGCGTGTACATACGCAAGTTTTGCTCAAACAGTTGTGTACATCAACTTTTTAGGCTTACTAGCTGAGTTTGGTGTTTTTGGGTGATTTCGGTTGGTTGTTGAGTCTTCTCGGGCCTCTGTCCTAACTGTTGAGTGGTTACAGAGTGATAGGAAACCTTCTTAATGTTGAATTTTTGGGCGGTATTCTTTCTTATCATCTTTTTCATTGGTTGTCCTTGCATCTTGGTCTGAGTGTTTGCTTCTTGGTATAATGTTTGGCTTGTCTCTTTTTGTTTGAAGTACAGTTTGTATATCAAGTTGTTATTCAATCCTTGCATTTTCGTTTCTTTATATCGAAAATACGAAGAAAAAACAAATTTGCTCATTTTGCATTATGGCATTTGTTATTTTGGTTACTTAGTATTGATCTTCACACATGTGGAAAGATTGCATTTTATTGAAATTGTAGGAATTGCATTGAAAGTTGCATTTGAAAAGCTTACCATCTCTTGAGAATTTAAGATTAGGACTTAGCACTATGTTTATATTCATTTCTTTGATACGATGAGTCATATTATCATCAGCTTCACGACCACATATCTTCAGTAAAAAAAATCCATTAAAAGTAACGTTGATTAACTAAAATTGATTAGAAACAATTTTATTTTTCAGGGTACACAAACATCCATAGGATATAGGGCCTTGGAATAGGATTTTGTGAGTAAATTTCTCCAAGGCTATTAAACTAAACATATGGATCTGATCAGGGAGTGGTGAAATCCATTGTGTAATTAGTGACGTCAAGACACTTCACTCACACCGGAGTTAAGCACGAGGTCGTGCAAAGTTGGTTGCAGAGATGGCCCTATAATACCTTCCTAGCGTCGAAGATATTTTTGTAGTTTCATTTGTATATGGGGGTCTTGCTAGTACCTTTACCTCCGTGAGAGGCGGTGCTTTCAATATTTCGGGCTTTGTTACCCTACCTATACGGTGGACCACACTCACGATTGTTCGCCTACGCATTGGTTACACTGTGGTAGCTCTAATTGCTTGACATAAGTAGCCACATAGGTTGCTTGCAAGGGTTATTCTGCAGGTACCCTAAGTCATATAAGGGTCGGATAGCACACAACCTTTATGGAGGATTGCCTCTCCGAGGGGATCTAACCGAATGCATTGTTAATCCCACGAGGGCCCTCATAACTGATTCGGATACCTCCAATCTTTTGAAGGGAGTCTCAGGCCCCTCTTGGGAGAGACATGCCTACTCTAGTGAGGGAGGCCCCTTTTCAGCCACTATATCATGTTTGTCTACATTGGCCTTTTTTCTTTACTTTGGTGTGCTCTCTGATTATTAGTTGGCCTTAGGATTTTGTATTGTGTCGTGAGTTTTGACTGTTATGGTTGGTGGAGCCCCTGTGACTCCCTCAGTTAGCGCTACCTAACCCATGGTCTTTGCTCATTCCATGGGGACGAATCCTTTTGTATTTCTGAGTGGTACGTTGAATCATGATACTCAGCCAATAACTTGGGCCTCTAATCCTTTTTCTTTTGGTATGCAAGACATGTCTTCACACTTTCCATTCATTGTCTCCTTATCTTATGTGAATCCTAGTTTTGGGTATGGGGGAATGATGCCTCCTTATTCTCCCTTTTTATTTGGTGGGAGTCATATCCCTCAACCAACTCTTATGGTAGGAGGTTGGAATCCTCCTTCCTCTGGACCCAATCCTAGCTTCACTTTTCCAGGATCGAGTGCTCAAATTGGCAAACAATTTACTTTATATATTTCATCCTTCATTCCTTCTTCCTCCACGTTGATTTCGACGAACGCATTTATTATGGAAAATTTCTATTTGTCCTCTAGTGTTCCATCCAGAGGGAGTCAGTTTTATATTATGGGAAACCCCCTTCACGGAATTCCTTCGTCTAGGGGAAACATATATCCTCACCTGAGTAACCCTTGTCATGTTGCTTTCTCTTTACAAGTGGTTTACTCGGGGATGATGCCCTTACAACCCTTTATGAATCAGTTTGGAGGAGGATATCATCCTATTGGATAGGGCCATGGTGTATACCAGAACCCTTCCTGGCTCGCAATCTCTGAAAACCATTATTTCATGGAACATTGGTCTCAAATGCCGCAACCAGTCACTGCAAGTCATGTTGGAAGCACAAGCCCAGTCACAGCAATTAATACTGGCATTATATCACCAACCTATGATAGTCATGTTGGAAATAGGTCAACAACCTCTGCAAGTCATGTTGAAGATATGCAACCAGTCGCTACAAGTCATGTTGGGGGCACAACTCTAGTCACTACTAGTCACATTGCACATACATCACCAACCTATGCTAGTCATGTTGGGGATTCATTACCAACCTCTACTAGTCATGTTGGGGATTCATCAACAACCTCTACAAGTCATGTTGGGAGCATGTAACTGGCATCTGCAAGTCATTTTGGGGGCATTTATATGATTGAGAATCCTAGGCATATAGAACGTAAGCCCAAATTCCTTTATAGACTTTGCAAAGGAGGTCACCTAACTTGCTTATGCCCCACTATTGTTGTTCTACGAGAAGTGCGGTCCTTTCCTGGGGGCCCTTCGGGTTCTGTCATCTTTGGTTTCCCAACATTCTAATCCTTCTTTGGTTGATACAGTGGTTGTGCCGATGCAATCTTCAGCCAACACTACTCATATTTTTGGGAGTGATGTGTCTCTTCACCATGTCGTCTCACATCCTGTTCAACTAGTAGTCGTGTCGATGCAATATTCGGTAGACAACACTCTTGTTTTGGGGAGTGATGCATCTCTTGACCAAGTTGTCTCACATCCTATTCAACCAATGGTTGAATAAGTGGCTGTGCCGATGAAATATTCGGCCGATCCCACTCTTCTCTTGGAGAGTGACAAGTCTAAGGAGGTGACATTGCCAATGCAATCTTCGGCCAACCCCACTCTTATTTTGGGGAGTGACGCATCTTTCGACCATGTCCTTAGCATTTCTAGTTATGTACCTTCTGAACAAGGTAGCATTCCACTCTCTTCGAGTATGCTCCCTCCAAGTCCTAGGGTGGTTTCCTTTGATTGGAATGATATTGAAGATGATGTATCCTATGCAATCATTTTATCCTCCTCGAATTGGAAAGTTTGGGGTTTTCCCAAGCTTGTGCCAACTACCAGTGTGTTGTCGGATTTCGACAGGAGTCCTGCATGGGAGCCTTGGCCTCCCCCATGATATGTTTCTTAGAACAACATCCTTGAGTCTTAGTTAAGCTCTTTCAAACTTTAAAAAATGAAAAGATTGTCAAGTGAACTTGTCTCTTTCACACTCATTAAATGGCTTTGAAAGGAAGTCTATTTGGTGTAAGTTTAACCCTTTTTCGGATCAAGTAGACTACTTAAAAAAAAGGAATACTCTAGTCACCATTGGATAGAATATTTCTCATGGGTATTGTTTTATACTTTTTCTGGCCTAGGGGGGACTAAATCTGCGAAAAAGGACATTCTTTAGAGTTCATTTGTAATTGCATTCCATTATCTTGCTTGTAGTATTAAGCCTATTGTCGGTTCCCGCTTTCTCGTTATAAACCTCTTACCTCAGTAATTTGCATCACCGACCAAGTAGAGCCTTGTTTATATCCTTTGCATCTTGACACCTTGTACCCTAAGAGGAAACATCCCCTCGAGTGTCCATGCCCCACATTCACTTCCTTGCATTGAGCATAGGTATGTTCCATTGTTTGTAGCTAGTTGCTTACTCGCAACACTTGTTTCCTCTCTTGTATCATAGAATTTATTTTCCTATGAAAAAACAAAAAAAATACTGACGGGAAAATCATATTATCTCATATCAACAGCAGTCGTGTCGCCTTTGAACAGAGCACAAACTTTTGAGTCCATTGTCATCCAAAGTTTGGATTTAGTATGACCTTAGAAAGTTGAGCTCATTACTTAGAGTTTACTCCTCCGATTGGTTATTCTTCTAGTCCCTATGGAGAGTTCATTGATGCCTCTTGCATCACGAAGCTTTATCATTAAGTCTATGTTGCATGAGTTATCCATATGTCTCATGCTCTTGTTCAAAGGATGTCTATAAGCCTGTGTCGGCCATTTCTCATAACTATTGAATTTGCATGTTGGTCATATCCTTAGTGTGTCTCAAAGTCACATGAAGTTGTATTCCTACTGTGCACTCTAGTCCTACTTTCATTATGGGTAGGTAACCTTGAACCCAACAATCGAAATCTCCTCATTGGTCGTTGACTAGGGGGTTTCCCTTGTGTTCGACGGTAAGAAATCTATTCACACATTGGGATTTGTGTACTGTCTTGGATGTCATTAGCCTTATTGGTGGTTTCCTCACCTTTGTCGATAGTCTTGTTAAGCCCTAATATTGGCTCATTACCCCTTAATTGGGGCATATTATATTAGTAATGTTATTTTATTTATGTCATCTTTAGGCCATTAGTTGTAATTATACCTCCTAGTCTCCTATATATACCAAGGAGACATTTTCA
>SNQJ01S0131032.1:5250-17437 GCA_010110895.2 Picea sitchensis
GGTAAGGTGCAATCCTCAAATGATAGGTCAACCTAGTGCCCGAACAAGTGTAATGGGATAGGTGAGCGGGAAGCCAGATGAAAAGGTGATGCCATGATGGGAATGGACGATGGCTTTTCAGAAATCCCCCCAGTGGCAAACCAGAACCTACAGACACATGCTTACTAGGGCATCTTGTCAATCCCCCCAGACATGGTCAAGTGGGCAAGTATAAGATCCAAGCATTTGTTATAAACAAAAGGAATCAAATGCACATATTCAAAGATTTTGAAGATTAGAGTTACACATACCATGATACCCGGACTCATTACCTCATGGAGCAAGAACCATCTCAGACACAAGACCAAGCCGATGGTGATGGATGCTGTTGCTGATGACAAGGTAGAGGCGCTGAAAGGGAGAAAACATGGGCCCTCTAGGGCCATGCTAAAGTCGATCTAGCTCTTGGTACTCCATGTCTAGGACCTGTGGGCCTCGAGACATGATCTCCTAGTTATCCCTAAAAGTGGGGGATAACAGGCTCCATTAACCCATAACTTTAGCTTACATCCCATAACTATGATACATGGAAGCAAAATATACATAATGTGCTTCGTAGTCACAACTTGTAGCGGATTGCTAAGGGTGATGAAAAGGAGCCCAAAGATGAAGCATAAGAAATTAGGTGAAGCTCAAGAACTCATATGCATCTATGTGTCAGATGAATTATGATTCCATGTTCAAAAGTAGAAATCCCTATGATTAATTTGATCTTGGATACTATTGCCCACTTGCATGATGTTAGTATAGAGGTTTAGGAGCAGATTCCTTTACTGCAGGAATTGAATGCTAGTCTTGATGAACAAGTTGCCTTAATGTTAATAGCCATATTCAACTTTATAATGAAGTCAATACCTTGTAGGACTCTATTTAATAGCTTCGTTAGCAGGGCATCTTACTTTAGGGTGATAATATTGGGCTCTCTGAAAAATATCAAGACCTAAAGAATAAACATGATCTCATGCTTAAACATTTGGCCGACAAGGACAAGTTGATCTAGAACGTGTGCAACCTTATTCAAGACCTTGCACAAAAAGTTGTAAATTCAAAATTACTGAAAGGGAGAAGCAAGAGGTATTTTCCACCTTGCAAACAGATATTTATTCCACTTCTTTTGTAACTTTATCTCATGCTTAGTGGACTAGTCACAATCAATGGTTTCCTAATTTTGAGAAGCATACTAAAGGTATTGGTTCCAAGTTACTTCTTTAGATGGGTTATACATGCAGTGGACTTGGTAAACATGAACATTGTATTGTTACTCTTATTGAGCCTAAGAAGATATTAGTGAGAATAGGCCATGGATATTTTGAGACTACATCACAAGATGCAGGTTGTCCTATTTCTTTTACTATGACTGATTCTTAGAAGATGCACTATCTACTTCTAGTACGATTGATTTGCAAAAATCGGAAGTTGCACCACCTACTTCTACTACTATTGATTTGTAGGAACTAGAACCTAGACCATTTACTTCTACTACTATGGATCCACAAGAACCAAATTTTGCATCTTATGATTCATTGAAACCATACTTTGATATCCACATCTAAGCCATATTGGCATCCTAATCATAGTGATCGAAGACATTATCACTCCTCACCTAGGTATCAACATTTGTATTGCCATAGTTCTTACAAATCATCAATTAACAAGTGTAATGGTAGAAATTTGGATCGATAGTCACTATTAGGACTAATTGTTGTTGGATTGATGATTAGTCATGGTGATATTTGAGTTCTTGCTTGAAGAAATCTTATTGACTGTTTTTTGCCCATGGTACAACTATACAATCCTCATCACTCATTTTGATAATTGATTGACCATAATAGCAGTGTAATTTTGACAACTTTTGATGGCAACATTTCTTGATCCCTCCTTTTGCACATATGCATGGTAGAAGATGCTTTATGAAGGGAAAACCTTCTCGTTGCCTATGGTATTTGGTGCACTTGTTGATGCACTTTATGATCACTTTTTCGCCACTATTGCAGAAATTTGAAGAAGCTGCCCACTTTAGGGCCATATTTTGGGGTCTAGGTTGAAACCATCCCTACTTTTAAGGTGGATGTTGGAGGTGTAATGGCTAGGGAATATTCCTTGCCATATTTTGAGGCCCCCCAAACCTTATTCAAGTGGAACATTGCACAACAAAGCCAAACCGGTCCTTTCTTAGAAGCTTGACGTCATTTTTGTTGTTGAGGGTTTTACGACCCATTATCATGTAAGGTTACTAATAAATTTGACATTTGGAAACAAGGAGATGATATGATTACAAACCTTTTTCAGACACCCAAGGATGACCTGGTGATGTGTTCTCCTAATGATTTTCGGTCATACCTTGAGGATTTCAATGAATATTCCATTGAGCACTTGGATATACTCTATGAAGAGTTTTATCAACCACCGTTGTGCTCAGATCTTGATAGAGGTGAGGACATTGCTTGTCCAACCCATGGTACTTGTGACGAATCACTAAAGGTGTAGTTGGGAAAACTGTCCCTTGTATTGAGTTTTCTCCAGGACAAAGCCTTCTTTTAGAATTCAAGGGTAGGTTGAATACTTTGAGAAGAAGTTTATTATGTCACTCTTCCAACTTTCCCTTAGAATTTTCCAATCATTCTCTAGGTTTTTATTAGTCCTTTTCCAGACTTCAGGATGTGATGATATCCAAGGTAGCCAACCTTCAGACTCTTTTCAGCCGTCTGAACCTTGGATTTTTCACGATCCCTTTCTGAGTTGGATTGAACACTTTCCTAAAGGTGTGAATTGGCATGATTTTGTCCCTCCCTCCTGCTTCCATGAGCTAGACTTTACAATTTTCGATTGTACAATACATTTTCTAACTCATGTTATTTTTGTGCTTGACTTATCATTGTTTTGGTTTATGATGAAGCACAAAGGCAGGTATTATGAGACATTGCTAGGATGGTTTCATTGGCTATTTGACTACACCTAGCATTCAACCAGCAGGTAAGTAGAGGTAGGTAGGTAGGCATTTGCATTCATTGTATATACCATCTGCATTTCATGCTAGAATAGTTGTATTTCCATTTGTATATATGATTGCTTTTATTTAATTGTATCATATATGGGCCAGGGGTAATATCACCACCCCAAAAGATTACTGATCAATGTTGTTGAGATCTAGCAGGTCACATGTCATACCAGAGATGCTGAGGTTTTTATGCTCTCTACAGTGAGCACATGTCGTTGAGTTGGAGCCAGATGTTATCCCCTATCTTAGGGATAACTAAGGAGATTATGTCTCGAGGCCCATAGGTCCTAGACATGGAGTACCGAGAGCCATATTGACTTAAGCCTGGCCCTGGAAGGCCCATCCTTCTTCTTCAACGCCTCCATTCTGTCAACAACAACGACATCCATCCCATCGACCTGGTTCTGAAGTAGCAGTGAGTCTTGCTCCATGAGGTAATGAGTCCGGGTATCATGGTATGTGTCACTCTGATTCTCAAAACATTTGAATATGTGCATTTAATTCTCTTTTGCTTCATGACGTGTGCTTGGACTTTATTCCTTTTGACTTGTCCATACCTAGGGGGGATGACAAAATGCCCTAGCAAGTTGGTTCCCTAAGGAGTAAGTTGCCACTGGGTGGGTTTATGAAAGGTCATCGTCCATTCCTACCATATTTATCACTTTTCATTATCTTCCCTCTCATCTATCCCCTACATTGGTTTGGGCATTGGGTTTGCCAAGCTAGTAAGGGTTGTACCTTGCCTTGTGGGAAGAAGGGGCTAAAGGCCCAGAGGGTAAAAGTAGTTAGCAAAAGTTAAAAGCCAAAAGATCAAACCTTGAGATGCTTCGCCCAGGGATCCCCGAGAAAGCAATAAAAGGCTTCTCAGCAAGAAAAAGGGGGGACCCATAAAAGGATAAAAACTCAAGACCTACTTGGTGGATAGGGGGTCTCATCACGAGCCAACCTATTAGGTCCATGGGCATGTAGCGGTATGACACTACTATTCGTATGGTCACCATGCCAGGGTAGTGGCTCTTGGTGGCATAACCAAGAGAAAGGGGGTCTCATCACGGACCAACCTTCTCATCTCCGTGAAATGCTTGTGGGTAACGCTGTCATCACTGGTCACCATTCCAGGGCAGTGTCACCCAACTATTCTCTTGAAAGAAAAAGAAATAAGATAAGTAAAAAAGACATTGAATGGGCTAGGAAACAATTGCATCCATGACAAGGTGCAACTTACCCTCTTCAGAGGCACCCACAAGTAAGGCCTACATTTCCCTGTCATCACTGCACCCCTTGCCTAAACATCCCCCACACCATCTCATGCACTTACATGACCTAGATTGGTCTTCACCTGGAAACACCCCACACCTAAGGAGAAGTAGCCCAATAGGACGTCCTGGAACCCTCTCCAAACTTGGCTTGTAGAATAGCATAACGTCTTTGAGCACTTGTCTTGGAAAAGGGGGGTTTTATGCACGTGTTTGGGTAACTTGATTATTAGATGTGATTGACATTGCTATGATCCATGTGACTTATGAGCCCATGGAGGGCGTACTTCTTGTTGTTGTAGGACCACGCTCGACCAACAGGTACATATGGGGAGATGATTAGCCCGGACCTCCATAGGGATAAAAGCCCACAGGACGGATGTTGAGACCCCAACCAAGGGCAGACATATACCAGAGGCTTGCACCGGAGAGAGGGGAGGACGTTCCACCAGAGACACCTTGGTAGGCCTGGACCCAGGGGGGTCTTGCCTTCCCCCCTGAACGTTGGCCTTGGAAGGCCCATGACGTCACCCTTGTGACCCTTGACATCACCCAACGTCAGATGGACATGATGGAGGCAGTTATGTGCCAGGTGGCACATGTGGCATGATCTAGAGGCCTTGGAAGGCCTAACGTTTTTCTCTTTGAGGCCGTCTCACTTATGAGGCTCAACGTCACCCTAGAAGGGCATGACATCACCTCTTTTGCACATTTTAGGGTTTAATTTGTCAATTTTATTTAAAAAACTGGATATTTGATGTAACTGGCSATGTYGACCTTTTTTGACCTAATTTGTAATTAAAAGTCATTTGAATTGTATAAACAAGGGATAAGTCTCGTGTATTTTTTCATCATCTTTCACTCACACAAGTGTGAGGTCTGAAATTCGGCCTCTTTAAGGCTTATTGACTGAAATTAAGTGGTGTGCAGCTCTTGGAGGAGGCTTCTTTTGGTGTATTTTGGCATTTTCATGGTGGAAATTCTTCAACTAGGGCATATTGCTAGATTATTCTTGGTGAATGTAAGTGAAAATCTACAATTCTTCTTTCTTTGAATGGTTATGGTATCTTTTACTTTGCATTTACTAAGATTATGAAATTGCTAGTGTAAAACCCTAGGAGGTTAAGCACATGTTATTGTCCTTATCTCAATAGCTATCCACCTACTTGATTTTGCTAGAAGAYATCTCCATTGAAGCATGTGCTAGAGCCCTACCTTTGTAGCACTCTAACACCATTGCTTCATCAAGCTTTTATTTATCTCAAGCTTGAGTTAAAGAAGAAGGAAAACCGCTAGGGCCTAGGGTTACCTACTTCCTAGTAGCCGTTTTCCTTCTAGGGTTTGATGATTGAGGCCTTGGGTTACCAACACCTCAAGCATCCTCCCTCTTGTCAATAGTTCACATATTATCATTTGTTTCCTTCAAGATTGCTGCTGCAAAAGGTGACTCCATTAACCCTAAAGACAGTGGTTTATACCTTACATTTGGTTGATTGATGAAAACAACCCTCAAACCATCTATCTCAAGCTCTTTGCTAACTATTCGTAACCCTAGATTAAACTAACTTACTAACATTCTTGCTGTTGTTACAAAAGTAAGCTACAACCATATATTGAAGCAGTAAAAGCTCCTAAAAGCAAGTGTTAAAGTTGATTTTTACATTGCCTTTTCAGCTTCTGACAAGTGCTAGCATATTGCTAATTCTAGGTTACCATTTTGGGTCATTTTTGAAGCTTGTTCAAGGCATAATTGTGAAGCTATCATTATATATACATTGTTGTTATAAATTTCTGTTTGCTTCATCTTGTATATAAACTCATTGCTTTTATTGAAAGTCCAAGGTTTTATGAAGCACTAATATCAATTGTTACTTGCAAATAGTGTTTTCTTGTTGTCTTGTTCTGGGAAGGTACACTTAAGCATATCTTTGCTTCATATTATAAAACCTTTGGGACTTTCTGATCAATGTGACTTGAGAGAGGGGAAGAACTTTTTTTTGATATTATTACCTTTGCCTTCTCAAACCCCCAGGTCACCGGGGACATCTCCCCTGGGCTTTCACCCCTAAAAAGAAAGAGGTGTCTTATTTAGGTGACAGTGATAGGACAACCTCCTGTTACGCCAATTTATTGTTCACTTGCCTTTGGCTTTTGGGCAAGTACAAATTCCGTGATAACTGTTCCCTTGTGGTTTTGAGCCTCTAACCACAAGATGAAGATGTTGGTACCCTTGTACCTTGTACTTTATGTCTAATTTCACTTTGACTTAGGAGATTTAAGTCAAAAGTGAAATTTGGTCATTTTAACCTAAAGTGACTATTAATTCACTTTGTGGGTGAATTGGGAGATATAAAGTGAACTTAGGGAACTTAACCCAAAGTGGGTTTTGAGTTGAGATTATTGTGGGATGATCTCAACCATTGATTAGGGATGGCTTGGGATGATTCTAGCCATCCACATTTAGGTTTCCTTATGGATTGCTCAAGGAGGGTGCAAGGGGCCTTTGGAGGCTCATTCATTCATTTTCTCACTTGGATATTTTGAGAGGGAGCATGAGGATGGGGTTGGATTGCTCAAGGAGGGCGCAAGGGGCCTTTGGAAGCTCATTCATTCATTTGCTCACTTGGATATTTTGAGAGGGAGCATGAGGATGAGGTTGGAAGCATTGGAAGAGGGAAGCTTGGGCGCTTTTATTCATGGAGGAGCTATGGGAGCTTGGACCCTATTATTTTGTGGTGGTCATTTTGGCTTGGAGCAGGGCACACACCTAGCAGGCATGAGCTAGACTTGAGGGATTGCAGATTGGTTTGTTTCAGTGGAGAGGTAGCACAGAAGAGCACATTATGGTGCAAGGGATTCTTCTTCGGAGCAATAAAGGTCAAGGGTGCATCACTTGAGTGAGTTTAGCAACAGGGGGGAGAGGCGCACTAAACCTGGGCACATTTCTTCTTGGTTCCTTTGGAAAGTCTTGACAGGAGCTTGCTTTGTATACAGGTTCCATCATATTGTATTTCTTGTTGTATCTCATGCTTTAGACACCACTTATATATACTTCCATTCCAAACTGGTTTTCCCCGAGGGGGGTTTATCCAGGGTCATGTTGACTAAAAATACCTGTGTCCTATTTTCATGCATGCTTAGAGTGTAGATCAGCTTATTTGTGTTGTAAAGAGTAGAGGAGTGTTACTTGTTTTGAGTTATATTGCATGTGCTAACATTGGGTTACGTAAACACTTGCAAGGGCACCTTAAAGAACACTTAACCACAAAACCCATGGGCATAAAGTTACTAAACTGTTTGCTGTCCTAAAACACAACAAAGGACAGTTTTGGAGATTGAAACTTAGAGCCAATCTTAAGGTCAAAGACAGACCTTAGTTGGCAGCCTCATAGTACCTCAATTTTCTTCATTCTAAAGGTAAAAATAATTTCCTTGAAAGTTCATTACTGTTATATTTAATTTTGGAGGATTTTTGGTGAAACCCTAAGGGGATTTGCACCATTTTTGCAAGTTTGAAGTAATTGCTTAGATAATATTCACTTGTACTTTCTATTTATCATTGCTGGGCTGTTTTAATACTAATATATTATTGTCCCAGCAAGAAGTGCGCAAGGATTTTCATCCCAAGCGCTTCGAAGCGTTCTTGGGTCACTTTTGATGGTCCAAATATGCAAATTTCTGCATTTTTTGTCATTAAATCAGATTCTAGAATCTTTGGACATCAGCAAGCTAGTCCAATTTACAACAAACAATCAATGTATAACTTGGTTATAATATATATCAATCACCCTTGATTTGTGCAATTGGATCTCACTCTTACACAGTAAAAGGTATGTATTTTGTCATTTAAAGAGTGATTTTGTAGTGCTGGTTTGTATTTCCTACTGTAGAATATTTATATCAGATTTCAGCACTCTTATAAGTAGCTCCTAACCCTCTTTATATCGTAGTTTCATTGCACTAACTCTTGGTTGAACATTCTTCAGACATTTGGCTACTAAGGCATTGGTCTATCTAACGTATATTCAGGTTTGTAGTTGGAAGGATTTGGGATACCTCCATTGGTCTCTAGGAGTTGGACTAAAGTGAAGGGGAGATTGTACTAAGATGACAATGGTGCATTTCCCGTGACGTGTTATCCCTATAGCATCCCCCAAGGGCTGCTAGTTTGGGCATTAATATATACCATGTTAGAAATAGGCGTTAGACATTTAGGATTTAATATTAAATAACTCCACACAACACATAATGAAGGAAACACAAATATATGTGATAAATCAATATAATCCAATAATCGTGAGTGAGTAGTAAAATGGGTACAATGGGTACAAGACCCATTTATGTAATGTAATAGAGAAAGCGACATGATAGGGGAGATTGTACTAAGATGACAATGGTGCATTTCCCGTGACGTGCTATCCCTATAGCATCCCCCAAGGGCTGCTAGTTTGGGCGGTAACATATACCATGTTAGAAATAGGCGTTAGACATTTAGGATTTAATATTAAATAACTCCACACAACACATAATGAAGGAAACACAAATATATATGATAAATCAATATAATCCAATAATTGTGAGTGAGTAGTACAATGGGTACAAGACCCATTTATATAATGTAATAGAGAAAGAGACACGATGTTTACATCACACCCTACTAGTATATTAACATATTAGGCATAGTCAATAATGTACTAATATATTAATGATTATATTTTAATATTGATATGTAGGGGCTGTTTTGGAGAGATTAGAGATGGAGATTTGGGAAGTCAATTCAACAATGTGATGTCAAGAAACTTTACTATCTTTTGCATGAGAAGCACCCTCTATCACCTGTATTGAATGTTGGATGGAGAACTTATGATCCTAAGGTTAGGTGGATCCATCAGTTGCATAATGCTTGGTTGCTTTGAATTAACTACAAGCTTCGAGTTTTTCCGTGGTTAATTGTTTACTAGGAACTGCGCTCCAAAGCCTGCATTGCCAAAAGTTAGTTGATAGATGCCCTATGTCTTTGTTGGGGCCACTCAAAGACCTTGAAGCACATTTTATGGGAGTGCAAGTGTGCTAGAACTTCCTGGAGGTATGTTCATGATTGACATTTATTGTTGCTTTAGGGGCAACTTCATTTGTGTGCATCTCTTGGTAATTCAGGTTCCTTGGTATTGTCTTACTCCATAGTAAGTGCCTCTTCTTTTTATGTTCATTATCATAAATGAAGAAAAGAAAGCAGAGCATAGGCCTCACCTTCTAGCTATGGTCAACAATAAAAATATGGTCAACAATGAGTTAAAATAGGAGATGGTTATGCCACCTATACAATGATGTCCATGACAAAAGAGTAATGAGTCAAAAAGACTCTCAACAAAATCCACAAATCAAGCAAAGTATCTCAATAACCAAATTGTCCTCCTCAAATGCATAAAGAAGGGCTACTTGTGTGGCATGTGTGTGACATGTAGTCTCCTAGAAGTGGATGATTCCATCAAAAGTCTCAAATCAAGGCATGGAATGGTCTCCAATGTGCAACATCTCCCTCAACAAGTGGAATGACCGCCTCAAAGAGTGGAATGTCCTCTTCAAAAGCCTCAATGACCTCCTCCAAAGGTGCATACAGCCTCCATGAAGTGTGCAACGACCCTATCATAGTCTCCCATGCAAGCACAAAGATCCATGCAAGATATCACAATGATCCATGTACTTTACAATGTCTAAGGCAAGGCTTGCAAGACCCAAGGTAGTCAAAAATCCCGAGCCATGTGTCATGAATCCCAATGCAGTACACATATCTCGAAGCATGTACACAAATCCCAATACACCATAAATAATGAATCATGTCAAAATGCAAATGCCATTAGGTAGAGAAACATTAAGTATCATCTTCTAACTTTACAATAACTTATAATTTATACCATTTTCCAAATTGAAACACTATGGTGACAACATCAACCTCTATTACATGCGCCTACCCCTAAGATAAGAAGTTTTTCATAGGACACTAGGTAAGGAGCATGTGTAGTGAGAGATGGTATGACTTGGCGAGTATCTTTATAAGTTGAATTGCATAGCCATGTAAGGTTTGTTGAAGATATTCATCCACATGAGTGCCTTTAAATATGAGGGTGCGCTCTTGCATCGAGTTACCATTTCCTTGGCATTGTTTCCTACTTCCTCTTTCTTTCCTTTTTTTTTATTCATTAGTCCTTTTCCTTTATATATGCATTGTTAAGCATAGGACTTTGAGACAATGGGCTCATAACGAGGTGGCATAACTCAAGATTTGTTTTGGCTTTTGATTTTTCTTTATTTTATTTTTTGTTTTGCTGCATCAACCTCGAGCTTATAGCTCTTTTAAGATGAGGCTTTTCTCATGCGACCATGAAGCATGAACCTTTTTATAACATATGACAATCAACGAAGAGCGGGAGAATGGAAATCGGGAAAAATGGAAAGTGTCAAGTATGGATTAGGATATGGACACGCCACACCTTCCCAGGTCCCTAGTAGTACAACTCAACGCAAGAGTGACAACACTTGTCGAAAGGATGATTATGATCCACCATGGCGAAATAAGGAAAATAACATAAATTTAGAGTGTTATGATCGATTATTAGACTTAAACAATGCTTGCCACTTTCATGAAAAGTACATGAGACACTAGCACCATATATGAGCAATGAAATGAAAAATGGCAATGTACTTCATTCTTGTCAAGCCTTGTAAGAATAATCATCAATGAGAGTGAGTTGAGAAAATGTAGGGAGCATCTCCTGCCAAAAGTCCATGGAAAACCATAGATCTCATCTGTGGAACTGTAGACTGTCATAAGAAACACAAGTAAAAATATATTCTTTAATTACCCTTACATGTTAGGGGTAACAAGCCTCATTCCCTAAGTTGCAAAAGAAAATAATAATGAATAAAAGAAAAATGAAAATCTAAAGAAAAGAATAAAGTTCACTAAGGAATGCAACTTAATGTTCATGTGGTACAATACTTGAGGGTAGTGCTCTCCCTTTGTCACACATTGAGGAAACCCAGTTAAAAATGTATTATTTGTTAGTGGTTGCCCTCTCATAAATTTGTTGAACTTGCACAAGTTTTGAGAGCTTAGTTATGGATGTGCCTTAGCCACCTTTTCACATTCATTCACTCATCCTTATCCACATATCCACTTACCTTTTGACCATATCTTCTTGGCACATTTCTGTAGGTGGTGCGCTCCATTAGATGCCCACTTACATCTTGGAATAAAACTTGTTCACATTATGTTTCACTGTGATTGAGAGTAAAATGGTTTGGAACTAATTTGCCCTACTCTTGGAGAGTGGTAACACACTTCCTAAGGCACACATCCTTTCATGGGGAATATTTTATGGTTAATTCACTTGATCAATGTGGACTTGTTATCTCTCAAAAATACACTATAGGATAGCTTTGACTCCAAGACCTTCAGCAAGGAAAATTGAGTAAAAATTGATAAGCAATCAGACTTGGGTCACTAGCTGAGTGTTTTTCTGTTCGGGTTGGTGCTTTTCCAATCACAGGGGGGCATCCCTAGTGTTTCATTTGCTGAAAATTACTTAAAAATCTGCATTTTAGTATGACAAATCTGAAGATTTTCCAGGTCCTAACAAGCTGGTTGGAGATATCTCCTTACCCATATCCCCAACTCCATATCTAGCTGGTCTGACCTGGTCTCCCTGAAGGAAGGGGAAGTACGGTTGATGTTAGGCTAGTGTCCCTAACCCCCCGGAGAAGTCTAGCTATCGGGAGGGAATAATATAAGTAGCTATCGGAAATAAGTAAGTAGCAACTAGGTCCGTCTTTGACCTCAAGTTGGCTCTAAGTTTCAACTGTCAAACAAGGGTTTGCTGCTATTTTATAACAG
>SNQJ01S0131032.1:19060-38869 GCA_010110895.2 Picea sitchensis
AGTACTTCCCACATGCGTTTAGGAGCTCACAAATGTTGATGATTACAGCTTCATGAGACATCCTCCATGACACGTTCTCGTCTGAGATTGAGTGAGTCGACCTCTGAGAGAGCCCATGTGTTGGGTGTGCCCATGAGATGGGTGTGTCGTTCCTCTCTGGACTGAGATGAGACGATGTGTGCCCCTGTGTGTGGTGAGGATGCCCATGAGATGGGTGTGTCGTTCCTCTCTGGATTAAGATGAAACAATGTGTACCCCTGTGTAGGGTGAAGGTGCCCATGTGATGGGTGTGCGTTAGACTCTAGACTGAGTTGTTATGATGTGTGGTCTCCTGCCTTGTGGACTCAGTTGAGTGAGGCTTGAGATGGTACTCCAGATGATTCTCCCATGGACTTAGTGAGATAGAGATCTGTTGAGTAGGACGTCCCTGTGGTCGAGCATAGGTGGACGTACCCCTAGTGGCTGAGCACTAGTGGATGTGTGAGATCCCTTGCTATATTGTCTGAGAGTAAAATTTACCTGTAACCCTAATTGTGATGTAAAGGGTATAGGTCGGCTCCACCATGTGTGAAAGATAATTAATGTTTATTGTAAATTATTTTTTGAGTTATTGAGGTCGACCATGTTGTGCCAATAGACACCACTTTTGGTTTGTCCAGTCTAGTATACATAAAGGTGGTTTCCCCATTGAGGAAACACACAAGTCACTTGTCATTTGGAAATTTCAGCAAGTACATTTCTAGGGCTGAAGTGTGCACCTCTCTTGGGTGCAAGTTTCAAGGTAGTAGAGCACCCTCTTGTGTGCATTAGGGTTTCATGGTTGGAGGATCTTCTCTTGAGAATATAGCAAAGGATTGTTGGTTTTTTCTCCCTTGTTGAGAAGGGTTTTCCCAGGATATTTCTTGTGTTCTTGTGCATGGTTATTCTTCTTGTGATCTTGGTTATTGCAGCACTTGTAAATTGTGTAGTTGCATTTGTTCATGGTTCAAGTAAATGCTAAAATGAAATAAACCTCATGCTTGAGCCTCACATAGTGAGAAATTCAACATGGTATCAAAGCATAGGTTTTGAAGAACCCATTGCACAAGCATTAAAGCCAACCGTCCTCCTTTCTGCAATTTCGTACGACCCTTTAGGGTTTTCAACAATTTCGTACGACCCTCTTTTTTCAGTTTCAACACTTTATACTTGGACGTTGGGGCTAAAATTGGCATAGGAGAGTACGACCTCCTTCAACGCAACTCCAGAGACTCTCAGAGTGAAATTTCGAGAATTTTGGAGTTTTGGCCCTAGGGTTTCGCAATTTTCTGCAGAAAATTCAGATTTAGGGTTTTTGCAGCTCATTGAAGGAGCTTTTCAACTCACCAGTGTTCTTTTGACTTTTAAGGCTTATTGTTGGCAGTCATAAGCCCAACGAAACCTAAGATTGCTAGCCTAGTCTAGCCATTAGGTTTCCTAGCCCAGTTGGTAAGGGTTTGTGAAGAATCTGAAAATATGATGAACAAAACAATGATGGAAGATAAGCTTGATGGATCAAGCAAATACAGTTCCTAGAAGCCAAGAAATCAGAGAGATGAAGACATCAAAGATGAAGCCTTCCTCTTCATATCAACACTCTCAGGTGTGCACTTGTATATATTATTTGTATCATTGTCATGAGGGTACTTGCAAGAGGAGGGAACCTTTGCTGCAATCGTGGATCCAGAGGGATCTCAGTGCATTCAGAGGAACAACACACTGGAAGTGAAGACTCCATGTTTGATTGTTTTAATCTTCATGCCTCTAACCTACATTTCCAATTTTTCTACATTACAAGTAGGCGTTGTAGCCGTGACAACAATCCTTAAATTGTTTTGATTCCAGAGATGTACTCATTAACCTCCTCTAGGAGATATTCTTGTCTTGTTTCGTTTGTTTTGTTGTTCCAGGCAGGTTAACAACAAAGGAAGATGTTTATCCTTTAGACTTCAGAGGGAGTCACTTGACTCAAAGGGAGTTAAAACTATTTGAGAAGGAGGAAGAACAGAACCATCATTGAAGCAACCAAAGCAATGATGCATGATCAACATCTACCTATGATTCTATGGGCAGAAGCATCCATGACAACAGTATATGGTCAGAACAAGAGTCCTCACCAGATTTTGAAGAACATGACTCTCGAAGAAGCCTTCACCAGGGTGAAGCCTGAGGTAGGACACTTCAGGATATTTGGGTCTCCAGTATATCTTCATGTACCCAAAGAAAAGAGATCCAAGCTGGACCCCTCAGGAAGAAAGGGTACATTTGTGGGATACAATGAATCTTCAAAGGCTTACCAAATCTACATCCCTAGTCAGAGACTGATTGAGGTAAGCAGAGATGCCATCTTTGAAGAAGAGATAGCCTTTCGAAGATCCAAAGAATCTCAGATGGAGATTGACAGTGAGACAATACCTTCTCCCCCTTAAACAATTCAGAGGGAGACAACCATTTTTACAGTTGATCCAGTTGTTCCAGTTGATCCAGTTGCTCCAGTTGATATCCCCAAAGACATTGCAGTAGGCCATAAAAGGCCTGCCTGGGCTCAACAAACTCTGCAGGAGGCAGAGGGTCATGCAACTCCTCAAGGCACATTTCGAGAGAGCAAGAGACCGAAGAAATTTTCGATCTACTTTTCATCCATGAGCCACATCATTGATACTGAGCCTTCTTGTCACGGAGAAGCAACATGTCAGCAGGTATGGCAAGATGCCATGGCAGAAGAGTATCAATCCATCTTGAAGAATGATGTGTGGGATATTGTTCCGAGACCAGAAGGGAAGTCTGTAGTAACTTCCAAGTGGATCTATAAGATCAAACATGCCGCTGATGGAAGTGTCGAGAAATACAAAGCGCGATTTGTAGCCAGAGGATTCTCACAGGTGGAGGGAATTGACTATGAGGAGACATTTGCTCTAGTAGCCTGATACACTTCCATCCGTACTATCATTGCACTAGCTGCATCCATGGGTTGGAAACTACATCAGATGGATGTAAAGACAACATTTCTCAATGGTGAGATTGATGAAGAAGTTTACATCGAGCAACCAGAAGGATTCGTGATACACGACGAGAAAACTCATGTGTGCAGGTTGAAAAAAGCCATGTATGGACTAAAGTAGGCACCTCGTGCTTGGTACGAGAAGATGGATGGATTCTTGATGAGTTTGGGCTTCAACAAGAGTGTTGCTGATCCAAACCTATATTATCATATTGTTGGTAACGAGTGCCTAATCTTGGTCCTGTATGTGGATGACTTATTCCTCACCGGTTCAGAAAGACATATTGCTGAATGCAATCAAGCATTGACTTCTGAATTTGAGATGAAGGATTTGGGTATGATGCTCTACTTCTTGGGAGTAGAAGTATGGCAGAGGACTGATGAGATTTTCTTGAGTCAAGGAAAATATACAGTGGAAATATTGAAGAAGTTTGGTATGACAGACTGAAAATCCATGCCTACACCAATGGTGATGGATTTGAAGAAAATGAATGATGCTTCTATTGATTTAGGCGAGATTGATCCACATTTGTACCGACAACTGATCGGATCATTGATTTATTTGGTTAACACCAAACCTGATATATGCTATGTAGTGAATGTACTTAGTCAGTTCATGAGTCAGTCGAGACAGACTCACTGGATAGCAGCGAAGCATGTATTGAGATATCTATGAGGCAAAGTTGGATATGGCATGAGATATGCCTCCATTGTAGACATGAGTTTGCTGGGATATGCCGATGCAGATTGGGCAGGGAGTGCAGTGGACCAGAAGAGCACATCCGGTTGTTGTTTTACCTTGGGGTCTTCCATGGTGTCCTGGTGCAACAGGAAACAAAGCTCTGTGGCCTTGAGTACTGCAGAAGCAAAGTATATAGCGTTGAGTGTGGCAGTCCGCGAAGCAGTGTGGCTTCACAAGCTCCTAACAGATTTATTTGATCATGAGATGGATCCTACCATTATTCATTGTGATAACCAGAGCTATGTGAAGCTCTCTGAGAACCTTGTGTTTCACGATAGATTGAAACACATTGAGATAAAATTTCAATATATCAGAGACATGGTGCAGAGAAAAGCAGTACACGTGCAGTACCTTCCTACACATGAGCAGATTACAGATATCTTCACCAAACCGCTTGCCAAGACGAAGTTCGAGTATTTCTGTGAGAGACTTGGCCTGGTGGACAATGCCTCCCTAACTGAGAGGGAGTGTTGATGATTACAACTTCGTGAGACATCCTCCAGGACACATTCTCCTTTGAGACTGAGTGAGTCGACCTGTGAGGGAGCCCATGTGTTTGGTGTGCCCATGAGATGGGTGTGACGTTCCTCTCTGGACTGAGATGAGACGATGTGTGCCCCTTTGTGGGGAGAGGATGCCCATGAGATGGGTGTGTCATTCCTCTCTAGATTGAGATGAAACGATGTGTACCCCTGTGTGGGGTGAAGTGCCCATGTGATGGGTGTGCATCAGACTCTGGACTGAGTTGTTATGACGTGTGGTCTCCTGCCTTGTGGACTCAGTTGAGTGAGGCTTGAGATGGTACTCCAGATGATTCTTCCGTGGACTCAGTGAGATAGAGATCTGTTGAGTAGGACGTCCCTGTGGCTGAGCACAAGTGGACGCACCCCTAGGGGCTGAGCACTAGTGGATGTGTTGCTATATTATCTGAGAGTAAGATTTACCTGTAACCCTAATTGTGATGTAAAGGGTACAGGTCGACTCCACCATATGTGAAAGATAATTAATGTTTATTGTAATAATTAATTATTTTCTGAGTTATTGAGGTCGGCCCTGTTGTGCCAATAGACACCACTTTTGGTCTGTCTAGTCTAGTATAAATAAAGGTGGTTTCCCCATTGAGGAAACACACAAGTCACTTGTCATTTGGAAATTTCAGCAAGTACATTTCTAGGGCTGAAGTGCGCAGCTCTCTTGGGTGCAAGTTTCAAGGTAGTAGAGCACCCTCTTGCGTGCATAAGGGTTCCATGGTTGGAGGATCTTCTCTTGAGAATATAGCAAAGGATTGTTGGGTTTTTCTCCCTTGTTGAGAAGGGTTTTCCCAGGATATTTCTTGTGTTCTTGTGCATGGTTATTCTTCTTTTGATCTTGGTTATTGCAGCACGCACTTGTAAATTGTGTAGATGCATTTGTTCATGGTTCAAGTAAATGCTACAATGAAATAAACCTCATGCTTGAGCCTAGAATAGTGTGAAATTCAACAACAAACACATGGGGAACACTTCCCAAGGTACATAATCTCAACAAAATCAACACATAAATAATAGTCCTTGGCATGCAATTAAGAGATTTATAGTTAAAATATATGAGAGAATTTCAGTTTGCAATAACTAAGTATGAAAAGAAAATAGAGAGGAATGTGTGCTCTAAATGATAAATACAACTAAATTAGACACAATAAATACCATTTACACCATTTCACAAAAGATACTATTGCACCAACAAGTTCAAAGAGCTGAGAAAATAGCGTAGTCAAACTTTATCTTTGTATTAGTCAAGAGATTGGTTGCACCATAAAGACAAAGTACAAGATTGATCACAATAATATTGCTCTACACAGAGTACAAGAAGCAATAAGAGAAGAGGAGATGGAAAAGAAATGCTACTAGCTGCTCACTGCTAAAAAATCTAGCAAATAATGACCCTTTGCCCTTTCTTTATAGATCCTTGAGATTTCTGAATAAGGCACTTAGCTCATGAAAAAAGCTCCTCAGAAGTTAAGTGACTGAGATGACTGGAATACAAAATATCTTCTAAAGTTAGGTGGCTAAGACAATTGGAGTAAATTGCTAAAATAAACCACCTAATTTCAAGGAATACCTCAAAACTCTCACTCAAAAGGGGGTCGCCCTATTCCAGAATTAGCTATGCTCACGTGCCCTTCGTTAACTCTATGTGGTGTTGACTGAACTGAAGATAAACTAAAGTCTTTCTCAAACGAAACTGACTGTCCAATAATATCAACTTCCTCATGCAAATTCGCCCTATCTAAAATTATAACTTTCCCTCTTTATAATTTTGCAATTTTTAGAAAAAGAAGGAAATAGAGGAAGGGCGCCTCTCTTTACCAAGAATAGTTGATGAATCATCCACCTGAAAATAGAACTTGATGCATGGAGATAAATTTTAGGCCACTACCAAATTTACCCAATAAGTCACTTGGGTTTTGCTTCAAGATACATTGCCACATGTCATCCACATGGCACCTTCACCTGCTGCCAAATGTCATCCACATGGCACCTTCACCCGCTGCCACATGTCATATTGCATGGCGACCACACCTGTTAATGATAGCACTGCGAAAATTAGCAGCTCCCCTAGAAAATAGGAAACGACAAAATGTCAGGAAATTTTAGGAAAACACTATAAAAAATAGCACGCCTAAAAATAGGCACTGCTAAGAATAGAAACTTCTCGAATGTCGATGAAATCAAGCTCATCAGATTCAATTTTCTGCAAGGAATCTAAATATGTGCTCTGAATCGTCATACGAGCCCTAAAACTTTAATTGCTAAAAATAACAACATCTCACATGTTGCTTGGAAAAGGCTTATCGACATCATGAGCTCGCAAGAATGCCAAATATGTGATCAACTCTGACATGCAGACCTATGAACTTCGACTCCTAAAATAATAGTTTTCCCCAAAACTAATGAATATGCCTTTGAAATGCCTCTATCTCTCATCTCTGTGGAAACCTACCTCTAATCTCTATGAAAACCTGTCTCTGACTATTAGCTCGATGAAAGCTAGATGGATCTTAACCCTCTATTTGCATAGGCAAATCTGGGGGCAATGTTGTAGTGAGCATCCCCACCTGCTCCCAACCCCGGAAGCACGCTTCGAGCATAAGTGTCCAGGGAGCGCCCCTAAGAGCGGGCTTCGGGGATTTTGAGAACGCTCCCTTCCCTTTTAGGAGCGCCACACTCTCTGGGATGCTCCCAGAGCCTGGGAGCGTGCTCGCAAGGTGCTTCCTAGACGATCTTTGGGTGCTTCCTAGATGCTCCCTAATGGTAATGTTAAATTCTTCATTATTTCAGGATGTCTGAGAGTGGTTCCAACCTCATCAGACTTCATATGGGGAAAGTAGAATTTCATATCCCATTCAAAATTCAATAGACTTAACAATTTTCAGGATTTCAAGATTGATGGGATTGCAACATTTTCATGTGATTCTATCATGTTTAAGGGTATGTGATTGGCATTTAATCAAGAGCACCAAACCCTTTATGTACCCCAATGTTGGTGGTGTTGATTGTTAAACTCCTTTGTCATGGCCTTAGCAAAAATGTACCCTTCATCAAACCAAAATCATTGATTAGGCATGTGAAGATTTTTCTACAATATTTTAAGGCTTGGATTAGGTAGTTTCATCAAAATTGGGTGGTGTTGACCGATGTCCCTGTTATCCCCTAGCCTAGGGATAACTAAGGAGATCATGTCTCGAGGCCCACAGGTCATAGACATGGAGTACTGAGAGCCAGACGACTTAAGCATGGCCCTGGAGGGCCCCTCTTTTCGTCAGTGCAGTCCACTTATCACCAACAATAGTATCCATCCCACCAGCCTGGTCCTGAAGTAGTGGTAGGTCTTGCTCCATGAGGTAATGAGTCCTGGTATCATGGTATGTATCACTTTGATTTTTGAAGCACTTGAATATGTTGTATTGAATCCTTCTTCATTTCATGACGTGTTCTTGGAAGGGTAACACGATGCCCTAGTAAGTTGGTTTCCCGTTAGGATGGGTTGCTACTGGGTGGGTCTGTGAAAAGTCATCGTCCGTTCCCCTCATACTTACCACTTTCCATCTTTATTCCTTCCATCTCCCCTATCCTTGTTTGGGCATTGGGATTGGCTACGCTAGGAAGGGTTGTACCTTACCTTGTGGGAAGAAGGGGCTAAAGGCCCAGAGGGTAAAAGTAGTTGGCAAGAGTTAAAAGCCAATGTTGAAACCTTTGAGATGCTTCCATTGGGATTGGCTTCACTAGGAAGGGTTATACCTTAACTCGTGGGAAGAATGGGCTGGGCTCCAGAGGGTGTGAAGTTGGCAGAGTTAAAAGCCACGTTGAAACTCGAGATGCTTCACTGTGGATCCTCAAGAAAGCAATGAAAAGCTTCTCAGTAAGAAAAGGGGACCCATAAGATACATAAACACTCAAGGTACTAGTTGATGGATAGGAGGTCTCATCACGAGCCGACCTATTATGACCATGGGCATGTAGCGGTATGACACTACCACCTATCTGGTCATCAAACCAGAGTAGTGGCTCTTGGTGGCATAGCCATGAGAAAGGGGGTCTCATCACGAGCAAACCTTCTCATTTTTGTGAAGTGTTTGTGGATAACACTGTCACCTCTCGTCGTCGAGCCAAGACAGTGGCCCTCAACTTTTCCCTTGAAAGCAAAAGATCAAAAGAAATAAAGCTAAGAATAAAAGGCAATGAATGGGCTAGGAAACAATTGCATTTATGACAAGGTGCAACTCGCCCTCTACAAAGGCACCCATAGGTAAGACTTTACATTTCCTTGTTATTACATACACCCCATGCCCAAATACTTACCCTATGCCACCTCATACACTTACATGACTTTGATTGGATCCCACCAGGGAAACACCCCAAATTTAAGAGAGGTTAGCCCAATAGGACACCCTGAGACCTTCTCCAAACCTAACTTGTCAAGTTGCATAACGTCTTTGAGCATTTATCTGGGTTGGGGGGGTTTGATGCACATGTTTGGGTAATTTAATTATTGGATGTGATTTACATGCTATTATCCCGATGACTTATGAACCCCTGGAGGGCGTACTTGTTGTTGTTGCAGGACCTTGCCCGATGGACAGGAACACATGAGGGAATGATCAGCTCGAACCTTCATGAGGGCTTAAAGCCCACATATGGATGTTGTAACCCCAACCAGGGGTAAGAAGAAACTGAAGATTTGCACCGGGAAAAAGAAGGATGTTGCCTTTGGAGGCACCCTGGCAGATGGACGTTGGCCCTTGAGGGCCCTAGACATCACCATCATGACCCTGGATGTCATCTAGAGCTAGGGTTTTCATTTTGGAGACAATTATGAGCCTAGTGGCACATGTGGGCATCATCTGGGGCCTTTGGAGGTGAAGCGCCCTACATTTTAGGCTCAACGTTCCACCTTTAGGCCTCAACGTCACCCTAGAAGGGCACGACGTCACCCTTGGAGATGTTTTTAGATGCTAATTAATTTTTATTATGTCAAAATTGGATTTATTGTAAATTGGTCAGGTCGGCCTTAAGTTTGACCTAAAACTAATTAAAGGTCAAAGTTTTGTATAAATAAAGATAAAGTACTCTCATTTTATCATCACAAATCATCACACACAAGTGGTGGTTTGAAATTTTCGCCCTCTTTAAAGGGTTATTGGCTGAAATAACTAGTGCACATCTCTTGGGAGAGCTTTATGGTGGTGTATTTTGGCAGTTTTCATGGTGGAATGGTCTTCAATTAGGGTTTGACTTGGTTATTCATGGGGAAGTAAGTGGAAAATCTCCATTTTATTCATGCTATGAATGCTTGTGGTAAAATTTATTGGTTTCATGTCTAAGATTATGAAATTGTTTGTTTAAACCCTAGGGGAGAAACAACAAATGCTTCTTTCTCTCTATAACTATTCTACTAGCTTGATCCTGCCAATTGTACATTTTCTTAAGAGTGATTATTAGAGCCCTAAAGTGCTAGCTCTCTAGTAATCTCATTCTTGTCACCAACTAAATTGTCTTTCAAAAAAGCTAAGGAAGGAAGGTACGCTAGGGCCTAGAAGTGCCTATTCTCTAGCAAGACCTCCCTTAAAAGGGGCAAATGCTTGAGGCCTTGAAGTGCTAGCACCTCTTGCATTTACTTCTTCCCTTAGCTAAGCATTCTCATTACTATATTTCCCAAGTGATATTGTTACTGTTATTGACTCCATAAGCCCTAAAAGGCACTGATTTTTACACTCTTGTGAATGAATGAGACCAAACAAACTTTCTACACATCTTTTTGAAACTTTTACTAACACTAACAACCATATTACAGCTGCTATAACTGCTGTTACAACCCTATTTAGCAGCTTTAATCAGCATACTAACCCCTTAAACTAACCCATAAATTTGCATTTGCCTAGGTGCTATCATCCTAAGGTTTTAGTCCTCCCTTTTCTAGTGTTTTAGTTGCAAATTTCTGAAGTTGTTTGAGGCTGTTGCTGCTGTTGTAAGTAGCTTGTTGCTGCTAACAAGGTGGAGGCGCTGAAGAAGAAGAAGGATGGGCCCTCCAAGGCCAGGCTCAAGTCAATATCGCTCTCGGTACTCCATGTTTAGGACTTGTGCGCCTTGAGACATAATCTCCTTAGTTATCCCTAGGCTAGGGGATAACATCTGGCTCCAACTCCTGGACATGTGCTCATCGTAGAGCACATGAGAACCTCGACTTCTCTGGCATGACCTGTGACCTGCTTGATCTCAATAGAAGATTATTACTAATTAGTAATCATTTGGGGTGGTGATATCACCCCTGGTTCATATATAGTACAGAAAATGAAAGCAAGCATATATACAAATGGAAATACAACTACTCTAGCATGATATGCAGATGGTATATACAATTAATGCAAGTGCCTACCTACTTACCTCTACTTACCTGTTGGTTGAATGCTAGGTGTAGTCAAATAGCCAGTGAAACTACCCTAGCAATGTCTCACAACACCTGCTTCTGTGCTTCATCATAAACCAAAGCAGTGATAAGTTAAGCACAAAAATAACATGAGTTAGAAAATGTATTGCATCATTGGAAATTGTAAGATCTAGCTCATGGAGGCGGGTGGGAGGGACAAAATGGCTCCAAGTCATTCTCTCAGGAAAGTGCTCAATCCACTTCAGGAAGGGATCGTGAAAAGTCAAAGGTTCAAAAGACTGACTCAAAGGGTCTGAAAGTCGACTACCTTGGACGTCTTCACAATCTGAAGTCTAGGAAAGGATTGGCAAGGACCTAGAAGATGACTAACAAACTCTTAAGGGAAGGCTGAAAGACTAAGATGACAGACTTCCTCTTGAGGTATTCAGCCTACCCTTGAACTCTAGGGTTTTCCTCAGAGGAAACTTAATACAAAAGACATACTTCCCAACTACACCTTTAACGACACAACTAGATAAAGTAATCAAAGGTGGCTGGAGAACATTATCACAAGGATCCTTTTTTGGGCAAATGATATCCTTACTCCTATCAAGATCTGAGCACAATGGTGGTTGATAATCTTCTTCATGGAATAAATCCAAGTGCTCAGAGGAATAATCATCAAAATCCTCAAGGTATGACCGAAATTCATTAGGAGAATATAGCACCAGGTCATCCTTGGGTGTTTGAAATAGGTTTGTAACCATATCATGTCCTTGTTGCCAAATGTCAAGTTTATTAGTAACTTTATGTGATAAAGGTAAAGGCAACTTTTGAAAACGACCCTCAATGTCGTAAATGGGATCTCCATCATATCCAATCACATCCCATTTACGCTTCCCGACATGTATGAATTCATCAATATTATCAACAAAGTCATTATCTTCATCATAACATGAAGGGGTTAAAACATCCAATACTTCTTCACTCTCCTCATCATAAGATAAAGAATCATTAAAAATTTGGGAAGGGAAACAACTCGCCTTGTTTACTTCTTCTTATGCAGGAGCTTCAAGTATTTGGATGACTTCATCAAATGGAAGACTTGCTTCTACATCTTCAACTGTACAACAAGGAGGTTCCACCTTGCCCAAGAATTCCATTTCTCCTTCACTCTCTGAATCATAGAATAAGGTATTATCAAAATCCTGAAAAGGAAAATGACTCACCTCATTCTCTTCGTCTTGTGCAGGGGAGATAAGATCTTGGAGAGCTTCATCGGACTGAGGAGCAGTTACCAGTGTTTCATCCTCATAACTCACTTCTCTAGTTATATCTTCACTGCATTCTATCAAATCATGGGAGAAATCCTGCTCCTCTTCAAAGGGTTGAAAATTTCTTCATAAATCTCTTCTTCCATATCAGAAGGTTCTTGGCATTGAGCATGATATACATCCCTGAGATCTTCTACAATCTCAGTGGTGAATCCTTTGTCCTCTAAGGCTATTGTGATATTTTGAAGGGCATCTTCATATGTTTGGCATCGTGGTTTGACAAAGTCAATAAACATACTGATGAGGTGTACGGAAGATGATATACCCCTATCTTCACAACAACCCTTAAACCAATCTCGCAAAAGGATGGTAGAGAAAGTATGAATAATTTTACCAGAACATCCTCCCCTCCCAATTCTATCTCGCTTATATACTTCAAGAATTCTACAATGTGAGTAATTGGGAGGCCCCCTTCAAATCTTGGAGGGTTGCTTGACCATTTTATATCAAAATAACTCGGGTATCCTTGAAAACTTTTGAAATGAATAGTCGGATACACCTGTTCCTAGGATGCCATGATCCCATAACTTGGAAATATCATAGAATTGAGAGTAAGGTGGCACCTAGGAAAAGGTTAGTGGAGTCGCCAGGTAATTTTCTTGAAACTATCAAAGGGATGAGGGGATCACCCTCAGTGGAGTCGCCAGGTAATTTTCTTGAAACTATCAAAGGGATGAGGGGATCACCCTTAGTGGAGTCGCCAGGTAAGCTTTGTAAAGTAAATATTTTTGAGGATAAGGCTTACCGAGAAGTGTCGTCTTTGAGGAGAATTGACTCAGTGTTCCCTGACAACGACGCCAAAATGTTATCGCACAATTTTTACTTTGATCAAAGGAAAGGTTAAAGGAAAAGAAAATTGGTGTAACAAAGGTTATCCTATCACTGTCACCTCAATAGGATGCCTCTTTCTATTTAGGGTTGATGGCCCAGGGGAGACGTCCCCGACGACCTCGGGGTTTGAGAAGGCAAGGTTAAGATGTCTATGAAAATGTCCCCTCTCACAAGTCACACTGATCAGAAAGTCCCGGGGTTTTAACCAGTGAAGTATCAAGATGTACCTGCCCGGAACAAAGCAAAAAGAAAATATATCTTTCGCAAGTACAACTTGCTATTAGTACTTCATAAAACCACAAACTTTATCAATAAAAGCAATGGCTGATATAATGGTGAAGCAAACAGAAATTTGTAGCAGCAATATTTATAAGACAATAGCTTCACAATAAGTGCCTTAAAATGGCTTCAAAATGACCAAGAATAATCACTTATTAACATCAAAATAATAGCATTTGTCATAAGCAAGTAAGGCCGTGCATTAATCAACTTTTTCAATTGGTTTTAGATGCTTTTAGTGCTGCTATAGATGGTTGTAGCTTACTTTAGTAACAGCAACAACTAAGTTAGTAGATTAGGCTATTCTAATGTTAGGAGTGGTTAGTAAAGAGCTTAAAGTATAGGTTTTGATAGTGGTTTTGGTCAATCACTCAATAGCAAGTCTTAGATTAGTGTCTTTAGGGTAAATGGAGTCTCTTAAGTAGCAGCAAATCTTGAAGGAAAAGATGATAGTAAGAGAACCAAAGACATGAGAGGTCAATAGTTGAAGTGTTGTTAACCCAAGGCTTCAACTACCAAACCCTAGGGGGAAAATAGTTACTAGGGTGTAGGTAACCCTAGGCCCTAGTAGTTTTCCTCCTTCTTTAGCTCAAGGATGAAATAATGACGGCTTAGATGAAGCAAAATGTGCTAGGGTGTTGCAATGGCAAGGCCCTTAGCAAAAGCTTCAAGAAAATCGACGTCTTGGCAAAATCTAGTAGGTGAAAGCTCTTAAGGCAAGGACAATAACATGTGCTTAGCCTCCTAGGGTTTTAAGTTAGCAATTTCATAATGTTAATGTAAATGCAAGATAAACATAACTATAACCATTCAATGAAGAAGAATTGCAGAAATCTTACTTACATTCATCAAGAATCATCAAGCCAATACCCTAGTTGAACACTTCCACCAAGAAATTGCCAAAATAATCCAAAATAAGCCTCCTTCAACAAGTGCGCACTAAATTTCAGTCATGTAATCCCAAATAGGGTGCAAATTTCAGACCTCACCAAGCGTGAGTCAAAGATGATGAAAAATACAAGGGCAAAAACCCTTATTTATACAATTTCAATGACCAAAATTAGGTCAAAAGGGCCGACATGGCCAATTTACATGTAATATCCAGTTTTTACATAAAATGACATAATAAAACCCTAAATCAAGAAGAAGAGGTGACGTCATGCCCTTTTAGGGTGACGTTATGCCTTTTTAGGGCAACGTTGGCCTCCAAGAGCAAAACGTTAGGCCTCCTAAGGCCTCTGGATCAAACCACACATGCCACTTGGCACACAACTGCCTCCAAAGTGTCCAAAACGTTGGGTGACGTCATGGGCCTTCCAAGGCCAAATCATAGTGAGAAGGGCAAGACCCCCTGGGTCCAAGCCTACCAGGCTGTCTCTGGTGGAACGTCCTCCTCTCTCTCTAGTGCAAACCTCTAATCTGTCTCTGCCCCTAGCTGGGGTCTCAACATCCATCTGGTGGGATTTTATCCCTATGGAGGTCTGAACTAATCATCTCCCCATGTGTACCTGTCCGTCGGGTGTGGCCTTGCAATAACAAGTACACCCTCCATGGGCTCATAAGTCACTGGGATCATAGCAATGTCAATCACATTTAATAATCAAGTTATTTAAACATGTGCATAAAACCCCCTTTTCCCAGACAAGTGCTCAAAGACGTTATGCTATTCGACAAGCCGGGTTTGGAGGGGACGTTAGGATGTCTTATTGGGCTAGTTCTCATTGGATGTGGGATGTTTCCGGGTGAAGACAAATCCAGGTCATGTAAGTGGATGAGGTGGTAAGGGATGTCTGAGAAATGGGTACAATGATGACAGGGGAATGTATGGCTTACCTGTGGGTGCCTCTGAACAGGGTGAGTTGCACCTTGTCATGGATGCAAATGTTTCCAAGTCCATTCATGCCTTTTATCTTTGATTTTATTGTTTTTTCTTTCAAGAGACTAGTTAGGGGACACTGCCTTGACGTGGTGACAATGTTACCCACAAGCATTTCATGGAGATGAGAAGGTTGGCTCGTGATGAGACCCCCTTTCTCTTGGCTATGCCACCAAGAGCCACTACCCTGGCATGGTGACCGGCTGAATGGTAGTGTCATACCGCTACATGCCCATGGACCTAATAGGCTAGCTCGTGATGAGACCCCCTATCCTCCAACTAGGTCTTGATTTTATTATTTTATGGGTCCCTTTGTTTCTTGCTAAGAAGCCTTTTATTGCTTTCTCGAGGATCCCTGGGTGAAGCATCTGAAGGTTTTGTTCTTTTGGCTTTTATCTTTTGTCAGCTACTTTTACCCTCTGGGCCTTTAGCCCTGTCTTCCCACAAGGTAAGGTACAACCTTTGCTAGCTTGGCAAACCCAATGCTCGAAGTTCGAACCAATGTATGGGATGGATGAGCTGGAAAAAGATGGAAAGTGGTAAGTATGGTGGGAACGGACGATGACCTTTCATGAACCCACCCAATGGCAACTCAAACCCTATGGGAACCAACTTACTAGGGCATCTTGTCATTCCCCCCAGGTGTGGAAAGGCATAAGGTCCAAGCACACGTTAGAAGTAAAAAGAATTAAATGCACATATTCAAATGTTTTGAGAATCAGAGTGACACATACCATGAGACCCAGACTCATTACCTCATGGAGAAAGACCCAATGCTGCTGAAGGACCAGGCCAATGGGATGGATGTCGCTGCTGCTGACAAGGTGGAGGTGCTGAAGAAGAAGAAGGATGGGCCCTCCAGGGCCAGGCTCAAGTCAATATGGCTCTTGGTATTCCATGTCTAGGCCCTGTGGGCCTCGAGACATAATCTCCTTAGTTATCCCTAGGCTAGGGGATAACAGGATGCACTATTCACCCCAATAAACCCCACTAAGTTTTCTCTTGTGTGGATCCACATGCATTGTCTTATTTGGGTTCACATGCATTGTCTTATTTGGGTCCACTTGCACTTGCACTAAGGACATGATCGTTGAGTGGGCTGTTGGATTACGTAGCAGTGGGTGAGATCATGGGTGGTGTTTTTATCCTTGCACCCAACCTATAAATGTAACCTGGAGCTCAATGCAAATATTTAGAAAAATCATTTGTCCAAATGGAAATGTTGATTTAAAGAGAAATTTTGGTGATTGCTGTTACAGAATACTAGTTTTCTGTTTTTTATTTTCAGTAGGATTTTTCAACAAGAGTATTCTTAGATTTATTGCCTGTTACTTGGCAGATTGATTCCAAATCAAGATATGTTGTATCTCTATTCTTGATCTACACTAAAATATTTGTTTTTGAATCAGAAAAGTTTGATTGGTGTTTCATAAGATTTTCATGTTCAGCAGTAGTTTGAATCTTTGAGTTCAAATTTGCTTATCAAGAGTTGAATTTTTCAACACAAAAGCATGCAGCGTTGGGCTCATCCAAGTTTCATTAAACCCAAAAACATTAAACGCCGCAGTGAGGGAAATAACTTTGGATGTAATTTCTAACCCTAGATCTCTTCACAATTTCATAATATAAGTATTAAGTAATTATTGCTCTTTGCATTCTTGAATTTTAAATTTGAAAGTTTACCATTTAAAGTTCTATATCAAATTTGAAAAATTCGTTTATGTAATACATGGATGGTTATATATATTTTTTCCAAGGAAAACCTCACAGGATCGCCCTCTTCCGCGAAATATCTAGATGGAGGATGGCTCAACCTCCAACCACATTAGAAACCAGTAACCCAACAGGACTCATCCGGTCTCAAAACTCAGTCAGACTAGAATTGGAGACCTCATGATGATCTCCGCCTTGAAACAGTCCATTCAAATTTATTGAGCTAACCCACAAGGCTACATGTATGGTCACACACACACACATATATTGTTACCTGTACCCCTATTATGGCATACCCAGCATTTGCAGATCCATACTTGATACTTGGAAGTTTTTTGTACCCATGCATCCATGCAACCTTGGAGGTAAAAATTATTTGTTCAGAATATTTCAATTTCTTTTGCTAAATAATGAAGAAATATATCATAATTTCAAATATATTCTTAAATGTACATGTGTATATACTATAGATAATATCATGTTAAAACTTACTTATTTAAATCAAACAACTCCACTACCTCAAGTTGGCTTTACTAATTTACTATGTTGCTTTTTGTTGGCTTTTGCCTTTGTTTCTGTTGTTTTATGCCATTAAGCATAGTCCATTTTGGTGGTGCTTCATATTGCTTTGCATTTTTCAAACATGATGCATCAAAACCTATCAAAATGAAATGGAAAGTTAGCAATGATGTACTCAAGTTTTAAAACTTGGTTTTGGTCACATTCTAGAGTCAAAAGGATCTTCCAACACAATGATTTTTTTCTGAATTGCTCTCCCATATGTGCTTGCAGTGCAATGCATGCAACCACAGTGTTAATTCACCCTCTTGTCATTGCAGGCTGGTGAGTCTTGTTCACAGAATTAGTCCTTTTGTACATTATTTTATCTAATATTAGGTGTATATCGACATATGCTTACCCCCTTCTTGGTGATTATGCAGGTGTGGCTTAACTACAACAGCATTCAACATGCTTCCCATCGGGTGCCTTGATGGTGGAAGAGCCATTCAAGTGTGCAACACTTTTTGTTCCCAGTGATTAGCCATTTTACATCTTTTTAAATTTGCATTTATAGATGTCAGAGTTGATCTTTTATAAAGAAAATAAATATAAATTTACTGAACACTTGAATACTATGGGATTTCAACAGTTTCATAAGTTATCATGTGTAAGAGCAAAACCGATACCTATTAAGATGTTAGTATCAACAACACGGACATCCATAGAAGTATAGAATGGGCAGTTAGAACCTAAAAGGAAAAGTATGACAATAAAACCTCTAGTGTACAGCAGGTGAAACTCTAGCTTCTAACTCCATTAATCTGGAAAATACCATCATAAGCATATGGCCATTACCATTGTATAATTAGTATTATTAATTGTAGAAATTTTGGATCTAGGGCAATGAATGCAAATCTGAAATTTCACCTCTCAATAGAGATTTCCTGGATCTAATCCCTCAGAGCTTTCAGCCTTAGGGCTGATCTGAAATGCATAATTACAGTGGTGACCAATAGCAAATACTTCCCTTCACGTCCATCCAGATCACTAGGAAACTCAAGAACAAAGATATCAAACAAGTGTACTTCAATGTCAACAAGTTACAGCCGCCAGGGTACACTTTTCCATGCATATAAAGGATCTGAAATAACTTTATTACAGCAGTAAATCTGCCCCACTTATCTTCAAAATATATGTTAAACCGCTTAATAATCTCAGCCCTATGTTATGTCAAATCAGAATGAACAAGAAGTTCTGGAAATTATCCAATCTCGAAGATAACATGAGATGAAAATCAAATCTGCAGGTACACAAATATTGGACTGCTGAAACACTTCATTTATATATAAGAGATGAATTACATGTACATACTCAGTTTATCACAAGCTGGTACAATTTCAAGTTCTTCAAACTCTAGCTAGGGAAACCTTGAAAACCCTTGCCACCAACTCATTCTAACTAGGAATTGCTCCTAACCAAAAGATGCTTTCTTTATCAAAGATACTCCTTGGCTCCTACACTTTCATCCCACAAGTGTGCAAGGCATCTCCTCCTCTTCTTCTCTTCAACAAGCATAACATGTAGCAATAGCGTTTCCAAAACTYTAGTTTTCTTCTCCCACAAGAGCTACAAGAACAATGCTTCTTTTACCCTCTAAGGTTTCTCAGAAACACTAGATTCTTTGCCTCCTTAGTGTGAAACCCTAACCCTAGAAGTACGTTTGAATTTCACCAAGACTATAGTGCTCAAAGACAAAGAGTGATAACACGATGAAGAATACAATGAGTGAGAGAGACTAGTTCTCTCCATTCCCCACATCTCTAATGCAAGTGAATGATGAATGAATCCACAAGATCAAGTATCATCTTCAACATCTCTCTCTCTCTCTCTTATCTTCTCCTAGGGTTTGTTGCCGTCCTTATACACACTTGCTGAAGTGAGCTAAGTCCTGCTCACTTAGTGTGTCCTCGGAGGCACAATGCCTAGGTTCAAAGTCCACGCTGTCACTTTGACTTGAACCTCTTCCGTCTAGGCTAGCTCCTGGGGAAGCCAAGGGGGGTAGACCCTAGTTACTAGATGAGATTAAGAATTTAATGTTCTAGGAGTTGGTTTTAATTGGTTAAAAAGGTTAATGGGAATCTAGCCTATGATGTCAATCAACAAATGCAAGATGAAACTACCTAAATATGAGAGTCAGTCCTTTTCCTAGGGCAACTAAGACTAGTGCCTAAGATTGGGCAATGGGGTCAACTAAGTTAGGGGGATGTTCGTTACAAGATCAATTACAAAGTATTACAATAAGACAGATACAATTAGATACAAAAGAATATATCAGATATACAGATTAAGACTAGATATAAGATATACAATATACTCACAAGTTTGCTCGCATGTGCAGGAATTAAAGATACATAAGATAAAGAAATCAACACATGAAGCCAAGCATGCTCACAACAGATAGAGCCCCGTTGGACTGCTTTTCAATGGCCAAGAGACGCAAATCACTCAAGACCCAATCAAGAGAATGCCTCCAGGTGGATGCGCACTTCTTGAAGGATCACACCACGAGATAAAGGAACAAAATAAAGATGAAAGCTTTGAAAGTAAA
>SNQJ01S0131035.1:0-11747 GCA_010110895.2 Picea sitchensis
AACAAAGGGCTTAAAAGGTGAGGATACTTTATGTTATTAGTTGATGATTATACAAGAATGACTGCAGTTTGCTTTCTCAAGAAAAAGTCAGAAGCTTTTGAAAACTTCAAGATCTACAAGGAAATGTTTGAAAATGAGATGGATTCAAGAATCAAATGCTTGAGATATGATAATTGAGGAGAGTTCACTTCAAAGGAATTTATGGACTAGTGCAGCAGTCATGGAATAAAAAGACAATTCTTCGTTGCTAGGACACCTCAATAGAATGGAGTTGTTGAAAGAAAGAACATGATAGTATAGGAAATGGCTCGAACAATGCTAATGGATTCCAAATTGACATATATATTTTGGACATAGGCAGTGCATACAACAGTTCACATTCAAAATAGAGTAATGCTTAGAAAAAACACTGATAAAAATCCCTACAAAGTATGGAAAGGAAGACCAGCAAATGTGAAGAACTTCAGAGTTTTTGGAAGAAAATGATACATCAAAAGAGAAGATGGAGGAATGGGAAAGTTTGACTCTCGTGTGGACAAAGGAGTACTTTTTGGTTACTCAAGTACAAGGAAAGAATACAAGTGTTACAATCTAAGATTGAACAAAGTTGTGGAAAGAATCAATGTAACAATTGATGAAACAGGCGATTGAACAAAGTTGTGGAAAGAATCAATGCCTGATGAAACAGGCAGACGAATCAAAGGAAGAAGAAAACAAATCAATGGAACAACTTTTTTTTTTTTTTTTTTTGAAGAAGAAGATGAAAAATAACTAGAAGAGGAATATGAAGAATCTACCGTAAGGTATACAGTTCAACAAGGTCTCCAAAGACAATTAGTAAATGAGTACGTTAAGAATCTTTCATCCTTCAGATCAGGTTATTGGAGACAAAGATGCAGGTGTTGAGACCAGAAGAAGAATTCATTCACTAGAACAAGCACACTAGGCACTCTTATCTACAATTGAACCAAAACTATTTTGAAGAACCAACAATGATGAATTTTGGAATAATGCCATGGATGAATAATTGGATCAAATAGAGAAAAATGACACTTTGGGAATTCATTCCAAGACCAAAGAATAAGAATGTGATCTAAGCACAAATGGGTTTTCGTGAATAAATTAAATGAAGATGGACATGTTACAAGGAAAAAGCTAGATCAGGTATAAAGGATACGCACATATTGAAGGAATCGACTTTAAAGAGACATTTGTCCTGGCTTGTCGTAATGGAAGCAATCCGTATTTTTAGCTTATGCATGTGCCACAAATGTTAAAGTATATCGAGGACGGAAAATCAGATTTTCTGAATGGGGAACTTGAATAAGAAGTCTACATTGAACAACTGGCGATTTCAGCTTGTCGAGAACAAAGATTATGTGTAAATTAGTTGCCTTGTATGGTCTAAAACATGCTCCTAGAGCATGCAGGTAATTCGTGACTAGATAAGTATCCGGCAAATATATGGTTTAGAAAAGGAAGGCATAACAAACTCCATACATCAAAAGTAAGTCGCTGCAATATTTTATTAATTGAAGTTTATGCTGATGATATTATTTTGGTAGTGATGATGACGTGTTAAGCCAAAAATTTGCAAAAGATATGCACGAATTTGAAATATCGTTACTTGAGAACTATCCTTCTTTCTACGACTTCGACATGTCAAAGCAATCAATGAATTTTATTTCTCAAACCAAGTATATTAGAGAAATTATAAAGATGTTTGGAATGTAATATTGCAAAGTAGTCAGTACTCCTATGCAAACTCGTTGCAATTTTAGAAAAGATGATGATTCAAATTTACAGATCAGAGGCAATACAAGTCAATGACGGGTAGCCTACTATATGTGATAGCATCCACCAAATGCAATGTAGGAAGTTGGACAGTGGTATGATTTCAAGCAACACCACAAAGAATCACATGTATTAGCAGAAGAGGATTTTCGACATATCTCAAAGGAACATAAGAGTTTGGACATGGTATCCAAAAAGGAAAAGATCTATCACTTATTTCCTCAATAAATGCAGATTAAGGTGTTGTATTTATGATTGATGAAGCACCAGTGGAGTAGCTCTCTACTTAGGTGAGTGTTTGGCATCATGGCTAAGAAAGAAAACAATCATTAGTATCTTTATCTACATCCTAGGTAGAATATATTACAACAACATCATGTTGTACATAGGTTCTTTGATGAAACAAACTCTATTGCAGATATGTGCTGAGTATGATGAGGCCATTCCAATATATTGTGATAATACAAGTGCCATCAAGATCTCTAAGAATCCCTATGGATGTAACGAAGACTAATCACATCTAACCAAATATCACTTTCTATGGGAGCAAGTTACAAAAAAGAACATCGAAGCTGAGTATGTGGGTACAAAAGAAGAAGTGGAAGACATATTCACAAAACCACTTCCATGAATCCTTTGAATATCTTCGCCAGAGACTTGAATTTATTTCTACTCCAAAGTCGAATGATTTTTGAATGTTTATTTATATGTCTTTAGATTTACACAAGGAAGCACCTATAAGAGGATAAGTTCAAATGAGGAGAAACCCTCGATGGAAAGATACCTTTTCCATTGATGACAAAGGGGGAGATATTTTATCATATGAAAAGGACAGAGATAGAGGACAAAGGCATGGTTCTAGGGGAGAAGATTTGTCGTGATGTAGAGGACGAGACGCAGGAAAAAGGCATGGTTCCAGGGGAGAAAATTTATCGGATACGTGAGGATAGAGGCATGGTTCCGTGGGGAGCATGAGTGATATGTTTTCGCGATTGCATTAGAGTGTTCTTATCAATGCCAAAGGGGATATTATTGATTAAAGTTGGTTGTCATTGATGTCAACTCCTGAAGAAATCCCCTGGTGACACAAGGTCAGTAATGGACCAAGATTGTTTGATGTAAAGATGATTCATTATTGGCTTGTCATGGTTAGTTGATATAAAATGGATGAACTCCAAAGTGGTCCTCTTTATGTAGAAATCCTCATGGGAAGATGCTTTGCACGGAGTGAGAGAACCCATGCTTATCTGAGGAATATGGAAATGAAGGAAAGTGAATTTGTGGAGGAAAATATCCCAGGATGGATAGTGTTTGTCATGATGTTTTTGGTGGTATAGAACGCCACATAACTCCTCACTGCTAGAGAGTTAAGACCATGAAGTTGAGAACCCTCATGAGTCATATACTCCCCAATATCAAAGTGCTTTTGCAAAAGAAATTATTTTAAATGAAGAAGCCATAAAATAAGAAAAGTGTAAGGCTACATGAAGATATAAACACTGGACAAAGTTCACTCCATAAATACACACTCTACGTTATTATCAGACATCTATTTTCTTGTGCAGTTTCGTAAATATCAAGGGATGTTACGTGAAGTGGTGAACGCCTAAGGCAGCACCTAAGGATCGATCTACCTAAATTTCTGATTCACTGCGAAAACCCTATTTTCCTCGAGGTGCCATGTGGTTGTCTTTGCATAGGGTGAGAACACAAAAGCGCGGGATGGTTGTGCATAGGGTGCTGCGACGCATTTAGGGATGGTTGTGCATAGGGTGATTATCTACGCGGGATGTCCGCGGTACAGGGTGAGCACGCGACGCCGGCTGGCTATGCGTGCGTGTGGTGAGTACATGTTGGTAAAGCCACAGAAACTTCTGAGAAGATGAAGGTGCAGAGGTTCTGATTCTAAGATCAAGCCCCTGTGAAGGTTCAGAGTGTCAGACACATTAGATCCATCCATTGACCAAAATGTATGTGTTATTTCTATGAATAGTTGATTTTTGATGTATGCATGAGAATGGCAATGGAGATTTGAGGATTCTCCCAGGAGAGACTAGTGGCTACATGGGGATCTTCTCAGATAAGTCGACTTATAGAAATATAGTGTTGGCATATTTATCATTGATACTGCTGAGGCACATCTTGTATTTCTTGGCATATTACTAAGGTTTGTTGTGGTACATGGTTGAGATTCCTGTATTTATTGATGTATTCTAAGTTCGAATATCAAAAAAGGAGCTGGATGAATAAGATCATGAGGGATATTATACTTGTTCATGATTACACATACCTATATGGCAATTACGATCAGAGAGACATACTTGCCTTGAGTGGAGGTTATGCATGAGGATGCATGCATGTGGTATAGTTACACTGATATAGTGACAACATGCTTCTATGAAAGAAGCTACAGAGGGCCTTAAGTTTCATGAAAGGAAACCCTATTTCTAAAGAATACGCAAGTTGCATAATGATAGACACATGCATACGCCGGTCACATAACAAGCAGGGCACGACACACGCGGGTCATCACTAGAGTTCAAGATATTTGTTGTATTTTGTAGATACATGTTAAGTTCATGTACAGATTGATTACAATACAGTTGTACAGATTGGACATAGAAATATCAAGACCACAAGGACAGGTTGATAAGGGTTCCATCTCTACTTCTGTTTTGTTGTAAGGGTGATGGGGAGGGTGATAGTGGTTAGCCACCTTCCTGGCCAGGCTGAATTTCTGGTTGTAGCCTTCCTTTCTAGTTTGGTCAGGTTGGGGAGTTGATCTTCCCTCACAGGCATGAGAAACTAGAGTTGGGAGCTCACAGGTCTGAAAATGTGGAAGGTTCTAATGAATGTATTCTTCAAGACATACAAGAAAATCATTCTATGTTTTGTTTCATTTGTTTCATCTGTGTCACTGACAAATGGGTATGTGTGTGATTATTTTATTACCATTACTGAATAATAATTCTACATTGATATAACACTTCTGGGATTATTTGAGAAGAGAATACGTTATTACCATTCACTCTCTCAAGAATCCAACAACTCCATGATATGCCCTCGACCATATATCAAAATATATCCCATATGTTGGATTACCGAGAGGGGGGGTGAACTAATAACGGAATTATAATTATTTTTCTTCAAATGTAGAACATTATCCAATAATGAGCAGAATAAATAAACAATCACACACATGCACAAGTGCCACCGTTGTTTTACTGGAAACCCAAATCGGGAGAAACTACCTAATGATTTTTCTTATATGTCTTGAAGAATTACATTCATTGCAAGCACCAACTTCTTTGTTTTCCACCAAGAACTAGAAGGAGGCTCAACCCCTAGTTTCTCAAAGGCACCTCGAGGAAGCTCCAACTCCCACCTTCCTGGCTACAAACTGCATGAGGCTAACCCCTATGGTCTTCTTCGATTACAACCGAAGGTGGCTACAACCACCGGCCTCTGCCTCCGGCCCACCCCCGGCAGAAGCAAATGATGAACCATTGTCGCACTATCACTGGGAGATATACCTCTGCTGTAAACCTGCATCAATAAATTGGAGCCATGCATCAACCATGCATCAACTCAGAATCAACCCGCACTCATAAACAAGTGACCAAATTATGCACCAACCAGAATCAACCTCGCACTATAAGTGCATCCAACCATGTACCAAGTATGTACCAATCATGTGTCAACTACTACCAACTATGACTCAATATGTACCAATATCATCAACTATACACCTTCATGTGCCAACCATCAACTACTATTCTCAACTATGTACTAACATGTACCCTTAAACTAAAAATCCCTCATCAATTTCATCATCAAAATCTGGATGTTGTAGCTCTGAATAGACTTGGTGTATCTGATCACATTCCCTCGCAAAACCTTCTCTTAACTTTGCATCAAAGAAGAGACTAGCATTTTCATCAAACTTTTCTTTAGTCTCACATGCCTAGTTTTTGGATTAGTCAACAACCCTAACTCCTGAAGTAATCATAACTTTGAACTCATAATGTATAATATTCAAACTCCATACACAATGTCTTTTCACAGGGCTTTAGAGGCAATTCATGGCACTACTTGGAACCTTCAAAAGGATTTATACTGCAAAATTACATACCTTAGTTGAATTTTGGCTTATTCTAGAGAGAGCGAACTTGTAGAGTGCCCACAAAATATTTGATTTATGAATTGATCTTAAACTGCTACACAACATACTACATAAAATTCTTAACCAACACATTTGGTCTCACCGGAATTTGATCATATGAAGAAGTTATGATCAAGCACCAAACACCCTGATTTATCATTTCGTGGACTGCCATAAACCCTATTTTCCACAAAGTGTAACCCAAAAACATAATGACCCATAAGATGAAATTTTGGAAAAAACTACGATATTTGGATATACCTGTATTAGGCAATTTTAGATCTTGTATTTCAGCCTTCTTTTCTTCACTTTCCTCGACTACTAGATATCATTTAAAACCCTGCATTACCTATAGATATTCAATATGCTCAAGTGTAATTCAAATGGAGAGAGCTCCTTGTCCTCTTATTTAGGCTCTCCAAGTAGATTCCTTAAACATCTTCTAGGGTCACTGCCCTAATTTTCCTTATTTCTTAGGTTGGGTCCACTTAATTTTTATTAATTACATAAAATAATTTATTTTTTATTCACTTTGGAATTATAATACACTATCACTTCACTTTTATTATTACCTTTTAAAATCTCTAAACCACTTGATTACTTTGACCTTTGGGGCTTCTAAATTTATTGTTATGAGGGCCCCACTGTAGAAGGCCATAACCCTCAAACTGCGAGGAGTTATATGACGCTCTACACAATTTTAAACGGTATGACATGTATTATATATAGAATAGTATTATCTTGAAAATATATCATAACTCATACCATTACCTATCAAACATACTTGGGTCCATTACCCAAACTCCGGTTCTCCTAACTTCTCATGGCCATAACTTCTAACCGTCAGGAGTTATGTGTGTGACGCTCCACATACTCAATTTAAAATGATATGAAAAAGAACCATTCACTTCCAGGGATATTTTCTAACAAATTACCTTCTCATCTCATTATTCCAATTAAGCATGTGTCTCTTACTCCACAAAGCGCCTTTCCTTGAGGGCCACCATAAGGGGACCACTTTGGGAGTTCATCCATTACTTATCAACCATGACAAAACAATAATGAGTCATATTTATCAAACACTATCGGGTCCATTACCCAAAACTTGTGCCATGTCTACGGGTCTTTCTTCAAGGGTTGACATCAATGACAACCAACCTTAATCAACACCATAAACCATGCACCATAACATCACAAAAATATACCTCAACATGTACCATACCATCACGAATATATAACCTTAAAAACATGCATATAAACATACCTTTGATCTTGTAGCAACCGTGTTACATCATCATTCCTTGTTGAAACCTGGAACAAGCATCCCCTTTACTTTGCCTCGTCCTCGCTACCTCCTATTCGCCAATAGATCAAGTGTTCACTTAGATAGATAGTGAATGAACTTGTGTGTAAAAGTGAGAGACTCTTGATGTGTATTTATACTCTTCCATGTAACTATGTTTCAACCACTTTACTCATAATTAATTTATTGTTGTAACGACTTTACCATTAATTAATTTCTTGTTACAATTGTTTTACCCTTTAATTTTTTTACCCTTTTTCCTAATTTTAGGGTAATAATTGCTTTACCCTTTTTCATATTTTTAGGCTCATAATTGTTTTACCTTTTTTCCTAATTTTAGGGTCATAATTGTTTTACCCTTTTTCCCAACTTTAGGGTCATAATTGTTTTACCATTTTTCCTCATTTTAGGGTCATAGTTGTTTTACCCTTTTTCTTAGTTTTAGGGTCAACTTGTACTTTATTGTTACAACCACTTGTCTCTCAATTAATGATTATGTAACTGTTTAGGGATTCTTAACCATTCTTCGGGGCTTCCAACTTCATGAGGCCATAACTCCTCAACCGTGAGGAACCACGTCGTGTACCACCTACCATTGGAAATGAAATGATGAGAACTATCCATCCATGAGTATGTTACCTACATTTACATTGTCCTTCACATTCAAATTCCTCAAACAACTTTGAGTTCCATAACCAAACCTTCGGGGGTTCTTGTCGACTTTGTCAATTACACCCATCTCTTGGACTTATTCTAGGGCTGACATCAATCAAATTACCAACAATATATACCATACAAATGGAAACCAACTATCCAATGATCTCGTCCACATATATGGGGCTTCCAAACTTCTCTAAGGGTTGAATCGATCACATATTTGGGTCTTCTAGACTTCTCCAAAGTTTGACATCGATGATAACCTACTTTTCAAACCAACTGTCCAAAAATATCCTCCTTTGGTATTGACAGAAACAGTAATGGCATGCATTGATGGAAACACCCATTCTCTTGCTCCCCCTGTGACCATCAGTCCCCCTGTCTACATGTCATTGCTCTTATATCTCCCCCTTTAACATCAATCGAAAATGTTATCTCTCTTTGGGTATGCTCCCCCTATCTTCATGCTTCTAATATTTCTCTTTGTCTCCATGCCTCTCTTCTTTTCTCTCTGATGAAATTATGGGAAAAAGGATAACTCCCCCTGTCAGTATGTCTCCCCCTGTCTACATTCTTCTAATATTTCTTTCCCGGTCTCTTTCTCTGATGATTTCTCTCCCCTTGAATTCTATGCAAGATGTAAAACAATATGGGGCTCCCTGCATACTCTTCATTTCCTCTCTTTTGGTTCTTCTTTTCCATTGGTGCTTCCTCTTGTAATTTTCTGACATATATAAAAATCATTCAAAATTTATTGAATTTAAATATTCATGGCCTATCATGTTCATTATTTAGACATCAATGAACATATTTTTCAACAATTTCCCTCTGATGATATATCTTCTGCTAGAGGTTTCTCTTTCCATGTTATGTTATGCCTTTCACTGCTTGTTTTCTTGTGACCAACCAATTTCATTTGTCCACCGATTCCATTGATTCTAGTTGTAAATATTATCTTTCATATATATTTCTAGACATTCCAATGATCTCATAAATCCATATCTTTCCATATGTTATAAGCTATCCATAACTTTTCTACTCAACTATACACAATGTTGACCCATCTATCATTGTACTATTATGAAGGCTTCTTTGATGTAAGTGATCATCGCATATTCGTGTTTCTCAAACTGAATCAGATATGTCCACTGATATGCAATTTATCCTTGAACATGTAATAAATATATCTTTGTATGGATTCTTCCATATAATCATGAATCTCTGCCTGAAAAGTGTATCAATGATATTCCTTTGTTATCTACATGGGATTACTGCTTCTCAATTGATCAATCTGTCATTTTGTAATTCTGCTATCTGACTGCTCTGAATATGTCTCTACAAACATTTCAAAATACTTGAAGGATGGTTTTTTATCTATAGTAGCTACTGCATAGACTCCCCTTGTTCAATATTCATATTTACTAGGAGTATCCAATTTGGATGGCTCATAACAACGGAGGAATCCTCCCTAATTCTGAGTAATCTTCCTCTTCATCTATAGATTCATCATTTCTCTGAACTATGACTTCTTCTTTTTTTCATGTGGATTCATTATGATATTTCACTACAATTCCTAAGAGTACAATATCTTGGGCCTTTTTTTTACTCACCTACTCTTCTTTTCTTTCTCGCATTACTGCAAATCCTCCAATCTTTGGGACCTCTTCTTAATTCACCTGCTCTTCTTGTATTTATTTTCTTCTCCAAACCTTCATGTATGTGTAATTGATGTTTTATTTCATGGTGGGATCTGTTGATCCTAGAAGTTGTCTCTAGACTACTATAGAGCCAAGCCTAGCCCATCATAATTATTGCAAAAAAAAAATTAAGTTTCAGTTGGTGGATCAGGAAAACTGAAAGAGAAAGAATGAGGCGGAAGATGGATTAACACATGTAAATATCAGTGATCAAGACCTTTGGGCATGGAGTCTCTAACATATTTCATTGATCAAAGGTAATCAAACAAGCTATCAAACAAGAATTTGATAATAGCATGGATAGGTAGAGTAAAGAGGAAAACAAATTACAGAAAATACAAGCATTATTGTCATATCAGACTTGCATGATCCATAAGAGTGAATATTCAATAAACAGAAAATATTTCTGAGAATGAAAACTTGATACTTGAAAGAACATTACTAAAACAGATTAAGTATACTAAACAATTATTGTATATGATGTTTGTAGTGCATCTATTCTATTCAAATAAGAGGAAGAAATAATATGGAAACATGATATAAAACACGGACAGATAAGCATGGTCGTCATATAGCTATGATGTTGAAAAATACAAAATAAAATTTATCTTAGGCTTACAAAGCATGCAAGGGCCTCTGCCTCCTTCAGCTCTCTCTCGAGCCTCAGATTCCCCTTTCTTCCCTTTCAAACTTAAAATAAATAGATCCAATATGATAACCCCCCTCCTCCCCCCCAAAAAAGGATCCTCCTATATCGAATTTAAACTTGCAGTTACAAGAAATTAGGATATGATAAGATTTACATTAATTCTATATCTTGTTTGAATGGTATCGATGATGGAAGAGCTGAATATATGCTTGATTAGATTCCAAATAAGTTGGAAATGACTCTCAACATGTCAACCCCAAAAAAATAGATAAAATCTCAAGTTGTCACAAGAGATATGGAACTAGTCCTTTCTATGTCCCTGGATGCTCTACCACCTATATATTTTAAATTTGGGTGAATCTTAACTGATGATTCAGATTTTCGCATGCTAGAACTGATCGAATAATGCTTGAAAAAGCTAGATTTGTCAACAAACATCGTTGTATTGAAATCAGAATATGATTCATCATGATGTTAACTGGGCATGTTTTCTCAACCACCCATGCTTTATATTTGACATTTGGGCTTTAAAATATCATAATTTGGGGCAACTTACATCAAAGAGAACTGAATGGAGATATTTTGACACTTGGACCCAAATGTTGAAAGTGATGATATTGTTGGGTGCTTGGACTTTTACACTTGTGAATGGAGTTGAAGTAGCAGTATTAATTCAACTTCTAACTTGAATTTGATGCTTGATGACACAATTGTCGGTTGCATTAATATAGAATGGGTTTTGATTCCTTGTATAGGTATTGCCAATTCTTGGTGTGAGTGCAACATGTGGTGTATACTTGGTGATGTGGCACAAATCTTGATTGTAGACTTGAATATTGGGCTTAGATGTAGGCCCAACATATTTTAAAGAATGAGAACATTATAATACTAGGCATATTCGTGAACACCTGGTGTTGCATAAGGCCCGAGAGAAATAATAAATTGACAAACCCATTGTTCATGTAAAAATAAAGGTTCTTCTGAATCATTGTTTTTTTTAGTCTTGGTAATCTTCTTCCTCCCATGGATTATTGTTGTGCTTTTTTTTGAGTAATGACCTTGATTCAATTAATCAAACCCTTACTCACTCTCCATCTCTATGATATGGTCGATTTGGCTTCCTCTTCTGTTCTAGTCATGGCACCTCAATTACCCTTAGAATATAACACTCCTCTCATGATTATGTTTATATCTTATCTATTTCTGTCAGCAAATCCTCGTCTTGAAATACCCTCATCAAAAACAGGTTTTGAAAAAGACATCGGCTCATCACTACTAATAATTCCTGAGTCATAATGAACACTAGATTTTCTTCATTAATGTTTCCCTACAATATCCACTCGATGCATTTTATCACTTAGCGCTTAATATGAATGCTCTACTAGACATTTATACACTCGAGCTCGAGCACTTGGTGAGAAGGTTGTCGATGGTTGAGCTCTCGATGTTGAAAAATTTGGCCTAAGTTCAGGCTCGGGCATATTG
>SNQJ01S0131042.1:2890-14694 GCA_010110895.2 Picea sitchensis
AAGGCAGTGGGACAATTCATTAGCACATCAGAGGAGCTTCCCCCGTTGGATGAGGAGGGACAGTTGGAGTTAGTTCTGGAGGAGGTTTTGGAGTTTTGGGAGCGGAAACTGAGGAGAAGGGTCATCAAAGAGTGTTTGATCAAATGGAGAGGGCTTCCAGTAGAGGATGCTACTTGGGAGAGAGAGAAGGTGTTGCAATACCTTGGACTGGTATTTCTTGAGGAAAAGCAATTTTGGAAAGGGAGGACTGTAATGTCCCTTTCCAAATAGGAGCTTTAGAGAGGAGGCTTAATGGTCTAAACCACCCCATTAGACTATATCCAGGGCCAAAGAGGGGTAAAAATGGTTACTAGAGGTCACTCCAGTCACAGGTGTTATATTTGGAAAGTGGCATTGAGATAAAAAGGGTTAAAAGCAATTTTAAGTCATTATGAGCTAAAAATAGAAGTCAACAGTGAATTAGGGCTTCAACATTGATTTAGGGTTTTGGAATTCAACAGTGAATTAGAGTTTCAGCATGATTTAGGGTTTTGGAAAGCTATAAAGGAAGGGTTAGCGACCTAATTCATTATTATGCAGATTATGACTTGTCATTGAGGAGAAGAGGTGCATCTCAGGAGAGATAGTTTAGTGGATTCCAGGAGGAAGACACTGGTGGCTGATTTTTGTGTTGATCAAAGACACACCCTAGTCACCAGGAAGATCATTCATGTCTTCCATCATTCTTCAGCAACAGTTACACAATGTTCAACAGCAAGGGCACATTCATCCAGAGTGAGGGCACAGCTTCTGAGAGGGTTTTTAGTCGACTTATCCCATCCAGGGAGAATTCTGAGATTTCCCTCCAACCCATTTGAGAGGAGGGCAAGGCACATATTTTTCCTAGTTCCTCATCGGATTCCAACGGAGGAATCAACTGGGATGCATTTTCCAGACTTGGACGTGTGACATTTTTGGTGGGCACATTTGGGGTTCCAGAGTGAGCATCAGACCAGATTCAGGGAAACCCTTCCGACCCATTTCCCAATAGACCAAGGTGATCATTTTGAGACATATCTCATCTGATTCTGACAGTGGAATCACTAGGATGCATTTTTCTAGAAGAAGAGGGGCGCATTACCCTAGGGGTATCCATTCGGGGTCCAAATTCATCAGTAGAGGAGTCTGACAGATACCAGTACTGAGGAATAGAGCAGGGCACATCATTTAGGATAGTTTCTAGGCCATTCCGAGAAATATAGCTCCCAGGGCAAACTTTCTAGACTTCCAGCAGTTACCATCAGAGTTGCCATAGTCCCAATGCATCCATTGATTCCGCAGTGCTCCCATATTTCGGGTATTATCTTTTAGTTGCTTATTTGTATTTCGGCTAAGATCCTTTTTCTGTTGATCTAATCGAGTATTGCCATTTTATTCAGCTGCATTTGACCATTTTTTAATCCACAGAGATATCATAATACAAAATTTGCAGTCCTTTGTCGCATTTATTATTTGTATGATCATTTATATGTTGTAAACCATTGATCCTACACACACATTAGCAGCATTTCCTAGACTAGCCAAGTCAGGAACATTACAGAGGTACCACGATGGACTTTTTTTCCTGCAGGCCCATGATGAGTTGAGTTTGTGTCTGACAGGAGGATACACACATAGTCTGACAGAAAAAGGCACAGACGAAAGGATTTGAATGGAATGGCTAGATCACACTCTTGGTAGTTGTGGACTGATCTAAGTATAAATCGATCAATTTAATATTTTTTATGGTCGTCAACTGACTGAACAGAGCTCCCTATTTTGTAATATTTGATGCCAGAGTTGTTCTCTGGTTATGTATATGATTTGAGACTTTTTCATTAATAGAAGTCGGTTCCTTTAATCTTCTTGTGTAAACTATGTTGAAACACTTGGGCATGGAGTATCTAGTCAAGGATTGTAGTTGTATTGTAATGTAGGTTTGATTATAATGCCGATGTGACCTGTTCCAGTACTTTTTATTTGTTATCTTATTTTCCCTTATGCTGAAATGTTCGGGCATGGAGGATCCAATCGAGTTGTTGTAGTTGTATGGTAATGGAGGTTTGATTATTATGCAGTTGTGATATGTTTCAGTATCTGAAACTTATGTTCAAGAGTGTTCTTGTGCCTGAGTTTTTCTTCACCAAGCTGCTTGAAATTCAGATTCTCATGGCAGAGTTGTCCACCTTTCTCACTAATTCTTCATTTTTCTCACCTTTAATCTTAAACCACTGACTTAAGTTAATGAGGACCTCATTTCTCTATGTATTGCTTGTCCAGTTTCTGTGTTAAAACATTCTTGTACATATTTTTGTCCATTTGACCTCCATTCATAAAACCAACATCCACCAAACATTCTGATGGGTACTGGGCTTATCCTCTTGCAATCTGAGGGTGACTCTTAGTGCTAACACATTGCTTTATGAGCTTCTCTTAATATCAAATTACGAATTTCATTTTTCAGTGGCACATATATTATTCCATAAAATCATAGTAAATCATCATCATCCAATGCACATCCTTCATACTTTAGAATTATCATTACTTTATGAGTATGTAGGTTTCCAAAGTTGCTCATATTAGAAGAATTTTTTTTGGATAAAACTTTGTGAGTGGTTTCGAAATGTCCAACTTTTAGAGTGGACGCTCCACCCATAATTAGGGAAATAAGAAGCTATTATGATGGGTGGAGTGCCCACTCAAAACATTGGACGCTTTGAAACCACTCACACAATTTTATCATTACAATTTATGATTTGACTTCTTTATACCATTCATCCTCTAATGGAAAATTAAAAATCTTTCTCTTAGATTCATCTTTAAATATATAATTGAGAAAATATGTGGTATTTGTCTTAAAGAATCCACTACTCTACTCATTGTTCCCTTAATGTATGATACTTCAAAATCATACTCGCTTAATAATTCTCACCATCTTCTCTATATAAAGATCAAATTTCTATGAGTAAAAATATGTTGCAATCCATGATGATATGTATTTAAATCAAAATTTATTCCAACTAGATAGTGCCTCCAAATTCTGAATGCATGCACTATTGCTTCAAGTTCCAAATCATGCGTCGTGTAATTCTCTTCCTAGTTTAAGTTCAATTGTGAACTAGAATTCTCTCTTAGGTGGTAGTCCAGGAAATTCCTCTAGAAATACATCTTTAAACTTTGATAATATTGTGTACTATTCTAAATTTACTAAGTCTTTGTTCTCATTCATAGATATTACAACATATATCTTGCATCATTTTTGCATACTAATATTTAGTTGTAATCTTGATATGAACCTTAGTGACACTCCTCTAGTCTTCCCAAATAAAGTTCTTTTACGACCTGCATCATATACAAAGTAAAGTCTCTTATTCTTACAATCTACCACTGCTTCATGGTTCTCTAACCAATCCATTCCTATAACTATACCATAGGATCCCAAGATTGTTACATATAAACATCCCCAAGCCACACACACATATATATCAATTTTATAGTCCTTTACTAAACAACCTACCTCTTGTTTCACTCTTGATTCCATCTCTGCTTGATTAAAATATTCAAATCTATTACTTCTATTTTTATTCTATATAATGCAGCATGGGATATAAAGATTTTAGTTACTCCAAGATCTCTTAATTTTGTAAAATCGATGTTTTTAATCTTACCTAAAGTCTTCAACACCATGGACTAATGATCGGTGTGACAATTATTCATCATTGCATGAATCCTATGGACCTTGACCAAATATCCAAATATCATATGGCTCTAATCTATATTATCTCCACTCTATGCTCTAAGACAATCCCTTTAGAAATGTGTCCCTCCACATGTCCAATAGCCCCTCTTATGAGTTTGACTTCGACTACCTGACTTGAAAAAAGTGGATCCAATGCTCTGATGTATAGGTCAATACCATTTAATCACCCAACTATGGTGTACTAGCATTCGGTATGGTGGTCTTTAGTTCCCTATTGGTCACCTTTATGTACTCATAACTAGTCCCCTCTACACATCTCTACGTACTGTCATAGTTCTCGCTATGCTAACTAGCGACGATGTTGGTCTTTGTACTCCTAATATTGAATGTCACAAAGATATATACTGACCACTACTCCTAATCTACTCCCTATCTATGATTGAACTACCTCGTGTAAGGTACGAGGCATCAATATCCTCACCTTGGCTCTAATATTATAATTTATTCCATAAACAAACTTGTTGACTCGCAACTTCTCAATATTCAAATTTTGAGCATACATCAATAGTTGCATATACCTTTCCTCATACTTAGGCACTAATATATTTGCTTGTCTTGGTTAATTGAATTCATTCAATTGTCTCTCAATGAATTCTACAGAAAGGTAGCGTTAACAAAATTCTCCTCAAATAACTCCTAGGAAATCTCAGATATATCCATCCCTAATCATGGTAGTAGAGTCTATCACCACAATAAATAACTTCCTTTCAATTAAAATATGCTCATTCATACCTTGAGGTTGGAAGTGTAATCCCTTAAGGAAAGTCACATGCCCATATTTTCTAACCATGCGTAGTCTAAATGTTCAACTTTTTGGAGTTTTTACGGGCATATTTTCCAAACAATTTTTATTAAAATCCAGCCAAAAATTGTTGGAACTCCAAATTTGAGTGATTGAATCTATATATTTGAATTCCCCGAGGGTTTTTAGGGTGTTGAATCCATGTATGCATTCAAAAACGCAATTTAAACAGAAAATGGTGACTTCACTGAGATTTGTTTCGTCGAATTCCTATGAAAAAATTCAAAAAGTCGAATGTTTAGACAACACCAATCTAGATTAATATTTTATAACTATCATTGTTTGTTCTCTGAAACACCATAAGGTTTATTAAGGAATTGTTACTGAACCAATGTTCCCTTTTAACAATAGAAATGGTTTGATTCTATTCTTATAAACTTACCAAAATTTTATAATGGTTGATCATAATATACTCTTAATAAATAAAAACAAATTATAAAGAAAACATGTGGATTTATAATAAACTAAATAATAATACTTTGTTAATAATAATAGCTATAAGTTATCATAATATTTAGAATCCAATCAACCAAGGAACAAGATTGCAATAACTAATAAATCCCTAATTACAATCTTTGTCTCGGGGTTTTATTCAGCAACTTCTTATGAATCTAGTCGACTAGTTCCAGGGTGTAGATAATTTTTTTATATATACAATAATAGATTCGTTCCTAGATCCATATTCAAGCTACATATAGAGGCAAGTAATTACAAAATTAATGCAACCAATGTCAACACATATTCAAGACCATGTAATCAATAAACTTAGTCAATCGTACCATTGGAAACGCCTCCTATAGTAAATTTTTGTTTCATTGTTCTAGATTGAAATAAAACTATATATACACTAATAAAAATCAATATATAATGAGTATATGCCTACAAATTTTAGAATTGATGTAAATAACCAAAATAATATATGTGTACAATAATTTATATGTGTACAATAATTTGATTTGGCTCTATGCCATTATATAATTTTAAAAAAAAATTGTATATACTCAATTGCTTCAGTCAAATATACAATTTTTGTTTCAATAATTCTAGTAAATTCTCAAAGAATTTTTAGTTATCCATAAAATTCTTCTCAAATAATAATTAAAAAAATAAAAATAAAAAAACTCTTAATCATAATATTGAATATACATTTACAATTTAAATGTGTAAGGTAAAATGAAAAAATAAACAATTTAATCATAAAATTTTATGAATCTACAACATTGTTAAAATTGTTTGTAATCGTAACCATAATCTCTTTTATGTTATAGAAAATTGTTGTCATTATATTTATATCTACATGGTAAAATAATTGCATAATTTTGCCAATAACAAATCAATCGATTCATCACATTGATATAAATAATTTAAATCACAACAAATTTCTTTTGTAATTAAGATATAATGATATGCAAATAATAGAATTAGTGTTACAGTCAACCATGGATTTGTTTCTGATGCTGGGTATGAGCTAAAATTTGTGATAAATTGTTGAAATCATTGCATCAACTTGTCAAGTGTTGATGGATCTATCGGTTGACTTCCCTACCAACTCTTTTGGTTACTCTCCTTCCCCAGATACCTCCGAGTCACAATGGTATTGTATGGAGAAATACTTGCCAATAGTGGTTAAAGATTGAAGTCATCAAGCTTGAGAAGAGTCTCCACTTCTTTACAACCTCCAATAGACCAAACCCTCAACAAGAATCAACTAAAATTCATTTCAAAATTACAATAGTTATCCAACATTAGGGTGCATAAATGTGTTTTCTTCCAAGCTCAAGCCCTCTTCTTATAGTTGTGTGGCTCATGTCACTTGTCCAACCCATTCATAATTAAAATNTAGTTGCTTATTTGTATTCCGGCTAAGATCCTTTGTCTGTTGATCTAGTCGAGTATTGTCATTTTATTCAGCTGCATTCGACCATTTTGTAATCCACAGAGATATCATAATACAAACTTTGCAATCCTTTGTCGCATTTATTATTTGTATGATCATTTATATGTTGTAAACCATTGATCCTACACACACATTAGCAACGTTTCCTAGACTAGCCAAGTCAGGAACATCACAGAGGTACCACGATGGAATTTTTTCCTGCAGGCCCATGCTGAGTTGAGTTTGTGTCTGACAAGAGGATACACACATAATCTGACAGAAAAAGGCACAGACGAAAGGATTTGAATGGAATGTCCAGATCACACTCTTGGTAGTTGTGGACTGATCTAAGTATAAATCGATCAGTTTAATATTTTGTTATGGTCATCAACTGGTTGAACAAATCTCCCTATTTTGTAATATTTGATGCCATAGTTGTTCTCTGGTTATGTATATGATTTGAGACTTTCGCATTAATAGAAGTTGGTTCCTTTCATATTCTTGTGTAAACTGTGTTGAAACACTTGGGCATGGAGGATCTAGTCAAGGATTGTAGTTGTATTGTAATGTAGGTTTGATTATAATGTCGATGTGACCTGTTCCAGTACTTTTTATTTGTTATCTTATTTCCCCTTATGCTGAAATGTTCGGGCATGGAGGATCCAGTCGAGCTGTTGTAGTTGCATGGTAATGGAGGTTTGATTATTATGCAACTGTGATATATTTCAGTATCTGAAACATATGTTCAAGAGTGTTCTTGTGCCTGAGTTTTTCTTCACCAAGCTACTTGAAATCCAGATTCTCATGGAAGACTTGTCCACCTTTCTCACTAATTCTTCATTCTGCTCACCTTTAATCTTAAAACACTGACTTAAGTTAAAGAGGACCTCATTTCTCTATGTATTGCTTGTCTAGTTTCTGTGTTAAAACATTATTGTACATATTTTTGTACACTTTACCTCCATTCATAAAACCAACATCCACCAAACATTCTGATGGGTACTGGGCTTATCCTCTTGCAATCTGAGGGTGACTCTTAGTGCTAACACATTGCTTTATGAGCTTCTCTTAATATCAAATTATGAATTTCATTTTTCAGTGGCACATATATTATTCCATAAAATCATAGTAAATCATCATCATCCAATGCACATCCCTCATACTTCAGAATTATCATTACTTTATGAGTATGTAGGTTTCCACAGCTGCTCATATTAGAAGATTTTTTTTTGGATAAAACTTTGTGAGTGGTTTCGAAATGTCCAACTTTTAGAGTGGATGCTCCACCCATAATTAGGGAAATAAGAAGCTATTATGATGGGTGGAGTGCCCACTCAAAACATTGGATGCCTTGAAACCACTCACACAATTTTATCATTACAATTTATGATTTGACTTCTTTATACCATTCATCCTCTAATGGAAAATTAAAAATATTTTCCCTTAGATTCATATTTAAATATATAATTGAGAAAATATGTGGTATGTGTCTTAAAGAATCCACTACTCTCCTCATTGTTCCCGTAATGTATGATACTTCAAAATCATACTCGCTTAATAATTCTCACGATCTTCTCTATATAAAGATCAAATTGCTATGAGTAAAAATATGTTGCAATCCATGATGATATGTATTTAAATCAAAATTTATTCCAACTAGATAGTGCCTCCAAATTCTGAATGGATGCACTATTGCTTCAAGTTCCAAATCATGCGTCATGTAATTCTCTTCCTAGTTTAAGTTCAATTGTGAACTAGAATTCTCTCTTAGGTGGTAGTCCAGGAAATTCCTCTAGAAATACATCTTTAAACTTTGATAATATTGTGTACTATTCTAAATTTACTAAGTCTTTGTTCTCATTCATAGATATTACAACGTATATCTTGCATCATTTTTGCATACTGATATTTAGTTGTAATCTTGATATCAACCTTAGTGACACTCCTCTAGTCTTCCCAAATAAAGTTATTTTACGACCTGCATCATATACAAAGTAAAGTCTCTTATTCTTACAATCTACCACTACTTCATGGTTCTCTAACCAATCCATTCCTATAACTATACCATAGGATCCCAAGATTGTTACATATAAACATCCCCAAGCCACACACACATATATATATCAATTTTATAGTCCTTTACTAAACAACCTACCTCTTGTTTCACTCTTGATTCCATCTCTACTTGATTAAAATATTCAAATCTATTACTTCTATTTTTATTCTATATAATGCAGCATGGGATATAAAGATTTTAGTTACTCCAAGATCTCTTAATTTTGTAAAATCGATGTTTTTAATCTTACCTAAAGTCTTCAACACCATGGACTAATGATCGGTGTGACAATTATTCATCATTGCATGAATCCTATGGACCTTGACCAAATATCCAAATATCATATGGCTCTAATCATATTATCTCCACTCTATGCTCTAAGACAACCCCTTTAGAAATGTGTCCCTCCACATGTCCAACAACCCCTCTTATGAGTTTGACTTCGACTACCTGACTTGAAAAAAGTGGATCCAATGCTCTGATGTGTAGGTCAATACCATTTAATCACCCAACTATGGTGTACTAGCATTCGGTATTGTGGTCTTTAGTTCCCTATTGGTCACCTTTATGTACTCATAACTAGTCCCCTCTACACATCTCTACGTATTGTTATAGTTCTTGCTATGCTAACTAGCGGCAATGTTGGTCTTTGTACTCCTAATATTGAATGTCACAAAGATCTATATTGACCACTACTCCTAATCTACTCCCTATCTATGATTGAACTACCTCGTGTAAGGTACGAGGCATCAATATCCTCACCTTGGCTCTGATATTATAATTTATTCCATAAACAAACTTGTTGACTCGCAACTTCTCAATATTCAAATTTTGAGCATACATCAATAGTTGCATATACCTTTCCTCATACTTAGGAACTAATCTATTTGCTTGTCTTGGTTAATTGAATTCATTCAATTGTCTCTCAATGAATTCTACAGAAAGGTAGCGTTATCAAAATTCTCCTCAAATAACTCCTAGGAAATCTCAGATATATCCATCCCTAATCACGGTAGTAGAGTCTTCCACCACAATAAATAACTTCCTTTCAATTAAAATATGCTCATTCATACCTTGAGGTTGGAAGTGTAATCCCTTCAGCAAATTCACATGCCCATATTTTCTAACCATGCGTAGTCTAAATGTTCAACTTTTTGGAGTTTTTACGGGCATATTTTCCAATCAATTTTTATTAAAATCCAGCCAAAAATTGTTGGAACTCCAAATTTGAGTGATTGAATCTATATATTTGAATGCCCTGAGGATTTTTAGGGTGTTGAATCCATGTATGCATTCAAAAATGCAATTTAAACAACATAAAATGGTGATTTCACTGAGATTTGTTTCGTCGGATTCGTATGAAAATTTTCAAAAAGTCGAATGTTTAGACAACACCAATCTAGATTAATATTTTATAACTATCATTGTTTGTTCTCTGAAACACCATAAGGTTTATTTAAGGAATTGTTACTGAACCAATGTTCCCTTTTAACAATAGAAATGGTTTGATTATATTCTTATAAACTTACCAAAATTTTATAATGGTTGATCATAATATACTCTTGAATAAATTAAAACAAATTATAAAGAAAACATGTGGATTTATAATAAACTAAACAATAATACTTTGTTAATAATAATAGCTATAGGTTATCATAATATTTAGAATCCAATCAACCAAGGAACAAGATTGCAATAACTAATAAATCCCTAATTACAATCTTTGTCTCGGGGTTTTATTCAACAACTTCTTATGAATCTAGTCGACTAGTTCCAGGGTGTAGATAATTTTTTTATATATGCAATAATAGATTCGTTCCTAGATCCATATTCAAGCTACATATAGAGGCAAGTAATTACAAAATTAATGCAACCAATGTCAACACATATTAAGACCATGTAATCAATAAACTTAGTCAATCGTACCATTGGAAATTTGTTTCATTGTTCTAGATTGAAATAAAACTATATATACACTAATCCAAATCAATATATAATGTAAATTTTAGAATTGATGTAAATAACCAAAATAATATATGTGTACAATAATTTGATAATTTGATTTGGCTCTATGCCATTATATAATTTAAATTTTTTTTTGTATATACTCAATTGTTTCAGTCAAATATACAATTTTTGTTTCAATAATTCTAGTAAATTCTCAAAGAATTTTTAGTTATCCATAAAATTCTTCTCAAATAATAACTAAAAAAATAAAAATAAAACTCTTAATGATAATATTGAATATACATTTACAATTTAAATGTGTAAGGTAAAATGAAAAAATAAACAATTTAATCATAAAATTTTATGAATCTACAACATTGTTAAAATTGTTTGTAATCGTAACCATAATCTCTTTTATGTTATAGAAAATGGTTGTCATTATTTTTTTTTTTAAGTAAAAAAGAGTTGGAGCCTATTATATTATCATTGACAAAATAAATAGTTGTTGGTGATGCCAGCTGTCCCGCCTGAGCAGGAAACCGAGACAGCTGGACATCCCTGTCCATGTGCCACCATAGTTGCAGAGTAGGCAAAAATTAACAAAATTTACTCTGCTACGTCTCGCCCGTAGGAAACCAGGAGTAGCAGGCATCAGTATGAGACTGGTGTTTTCATCTAAAACTAAGAAACATAAAAAGCTATATGTCCACAGGCATAGACTATTAGAACAAAACCACAAGCAAAGTCTGGGTCTGAGCATCAAATAACCTCGGAGCCAGGATGAGTGTTGTCGACCGCAGTGTGCCTCCATCTGGCTGGAAATGCGTATGCTCGGGCACATGTCGGGCATTGTTTCTTTGGCGTGGCTCTGGAGTTCACTGCGAAGAACATGTCTAGCCTCTACTCCAGTCTGGTGATGCGGAAGACCTGATCCTCTAAGAGGTTCCTCATATCAAAGATGAGGTTGAGATAACCCCAGTCAACTGCGGGTGGCTGTGCCTGGCTGGTGTTCGCGGTCACTCCCTGCGCTCTGCATCCCGCAGTTCCTATGGTGGGTTCGGGAGGAAATTCTTCCTCCACATAGCAAGGAGAGTAAGGTCTTTCTTCGTTGGTGTCACAGTGGGTGCGCGCGCCGCTTGCCATGCCTGGAGTGCTCACCGAACCAAAATGCGAGCGGGGGTTCCAGTTTTCCGGGACCATGAACAAGGTGTGTTCAGGGGGGCTTTCCAGTCCTCCTTCCGGGATCACCTCCTCGACAACCGCCATTGGAGGTATGCGTGGTCGCTCCCTTCGCCTCCTGGCAGCCATTTTCATTGCCTTTTCAAAATACACCTTTCTTTTTTGT
>SNQJ01S0131042.1:14756-25875 GCA_010110895.2 Picea sitchensis
TGAGGCTCCAATGTCTGAGCCAAGAGCAGCCAATTGGATTCAGATTGCTGTTAAGGGTGGACAGTGTGACCAAAAGAAGCAGCCACACCAGTGGGACGAGAGCGAACTTGCTGCAGTGCCAGTGCTTCTGCGAGACGAAGGTTCTCGAGAGCTCTTTGCAACCTGGATTTACAATGAGCCCAAATGCTATGCCAATTACGTTAACTACCGCCATCACTTCCTCCATTAAAGTCTGAAGCTTAGTGCGGGTACCCTTCCCTTGTGCGAGAAGGCTCGGATGTTGAATGCGCCTTTGTAAATTCATGTCGAATTAATGAGCGTTTGATGTGAGCCGATAGGCACCATGACACCGCATCCCAGCTCATTCCCACGTGGCCGCATCGCCCGCCTTGTCACCCCATCCGGGGAAAATGGTTGTCATTATATTTATATCTACATGGTAAAATAATTGCATAATTTTGCCAATAACAAATCAATCGATTCATCACATTGATATAAATAATTTAAATCACAACAAATTTCTTTTGTAATCAAGATATAATGATATGAAAATAATAGAATTAGTGTTACAGTCAACCATGGATTTGTTTCTGATGTTGGGTATGAGCTAAAATTTGTGATAAATTGTTGAAATCATTGCATCAACTTGTCAAGTGTTGATGGAACTATCGGTTGACTTCCCTACCAACTCCTTCGGTTACTCTCCTTCCCCAGATACCTCCGAGTCACAATGGTATTGTATGGAGAAATACTTTCCAGCAGTGGTTAAAGATTGAAGTCATCAAGCTTGAGAAGAGTCTCCACTTCTTTACAACCTCCAATAGACCAAACCCTGAACAAGAATCAACTAAAATTCATTTCAAAATTACAATAGTTATCCAACATTAGGGTGCATAAATGTGTTTTCTTCCAAGCTCAAGCCCTCTTCTTATAGTTGTGTGGCTCATGTCACTTGTCCAACCCATTCATAATTAAAATNAACAAGAATCAACTAAAATTCATTTCAAAATTACAATAGTTATCCAACATTAGGGTGCATAAATGTGTTTTCTTCCAAGCTCAAGCCCTCTTCTTATAGTTGTGTGGCTCATGTCACTTGTCCAACCCATTCATAATTAAAATTTATTAATTACCTATTATCTTAATATTCACCCTTCCATGTGTCACTCACATACACAATTGCACATGTAATTCCTCATTTAACAATTATAAATAATGATTTTTACTCACCCAAGTCCCACTATTCCTATTTTTACTCCTAGGTGTTCCCTTGATCTTCTTATGACTTCCTATTTTAGTGGTGCATGACATACTTGTATTAGTAATTTACTAGTTCTCTTAACTTCACTCAAGTCCACCTTTATTTTCTCATAGTTTCATTTGAATTTGAATTATAGATCCTATTTTTTTTCCATAATTTATGGGTGCACTATAAATTGATTTTCACTAATTAATAATTAGTTTGATTTAATATCATGCACACTATCTTAACTATATGATTCTTTAATATTTTTATTTCAACTATATCTTCTTCATATTATGAATTACTAATTAATTTATGTATATTTAATTTAATCTAATCAAAATTTTGATTACTCTTTTCTAATATAAAGCATACTATAAAATTATTTTATCCTGTGAAGAAATGCATATTAGAAAATTATCTTTAGACCTTTTTAATTTAACCTACCAATTCATTATCAATTCAAAAAATTATTAATGATATCAAGGGTGTCGTGTATCTCATGCTCTTCAGGATTTACTTTACTGTATTTCCAAGGGTGTCACAATTTGCATGCCCTTCAAGTACCTAATTTGTCGTGATTGAGAAATGGTGCAATTGTGGATACATTGTTAACTCATATTTGTTTTCATTTATTGAGATATTGATGGTCATTGAGGAATTGTAAGCCCCTCAACTAATCCTCATGGTGACTGAATCTGCAGCGTACCTTCACAACAACATGCAACCTCCTAGTAAAAGTGTCCCTAACTTTTCAACTCAAGCCATGGAAACAATGCTAGTAAGTGGAAATAGGGATGTTACTCCACATATACTAATGGTAATTAGTATACCTCCATACAACCTCATTACCCATGTGTGGATCATTCAATAAGCATTTTCCCTATGCCTACATATACTACATCAACGCATCAGTAATTTTCATAATTCAAATCAAAATACAATGTATTCAAATAACACTTGTTATTTCCTGACTCAATCCTAGGTCCAATAGAATGGTTATAAAGTCCCACATCAATGCACCTCTGCGGTTTCTTGTTACACTAGGAAAACCGTCAATAATATCTAAAATCAAGGTATCTATATTTTCATTTAGAAATATCCAAATCATAAATATCAATATCATTTATTATGTCAAATTAATGTACATATAATTCACTTAAGACATAGTATAAGTTTATAATTTAACCATTCAATCATCATCATTTAAAACTCAATCATACAATAAAATTTCAAGTTACATCATCATATTAATAGTCAAATAATCAGGTCATTTGTAAACAAATGCCCTCAAATAATAAGTTTAGTCTATCATAATAGTCAAATAAAATGGGGCACTACACTTTTAAGTTTTAGTACCATTGACATACTTTATGGTCATTTGTCGAACATTGACAAACTTAATTGATCTTATCTTATCTTATGTACAGGAATGAATAAATGTAAAGAAATTATCTACTACACATTCTATCGGTCAAGTTGGGAGGTCCTCAATTAAAGGTTGCTTTGTAAGTTTATCAATATAATATCAATTATTATGCTAATATACTAACTTAACATATGTCATTATTAAATGTGTTTTTTTCTTATTTCATATAGTTAAACAAATATAGTTGTGAGCACACTGATGATGATGAATTAAAGTATACCCCGAGGAATGGTTACAAACAAATGCTGAAAGTTTTGGAGTTGATGCCCCAAGTAATTAATTGCTAGTTATGTGTTTGTTTTTTAAATTATATATAGATCGAATTAGGGGGTGGAAAACACTAAGGGGGGTGATCTTTGACACCAAAGGAGAAGAGGAACTCTCCTTTGCATGGATAATTGGAAATACCACAAATAATCAATACAAGGCATTAGCTCTATGGAAAGGTGTTTGGATTATGAAGGATAAAGGCATTAAACAATTGATAGTAGTTGGACATTCTATGATCGCCATTCATCACATGGTTTTCAACTCTCTTCTCAAAGATCCCCATCTCTGCAGTCTAGTCCTTTAGTGTCAAAAAATTTAGAAGGATTTGTCAAAGTACATTTCTATCATTCTCTAAGAGGACTCCATAATCAAGTTAATGCAGTGGAAACTCAAGCATGTCTTCTCAACTTTGGAAAAGTTTTGAAAAATGGGGGGCTGAGGAATTTTCTAATATCCCCTATTTTTTACCCACATGCAAATGTACTAACTTAGGCAAAATACATGTGGTAGTGTTCTAGTTGCATGAACTAATATAGGATTATAGGGACGACCCTCAATGCAACTTATTCATTTTTTAATGGTTTCATATTTATGAGCCATGGCTAGATGGGAATTCAAGGTGTGTGTCAGTTTATTTTCCCTCTAAGATGATTCTCTCTTAGTTCTAGAGAAGAGGTTTAGGATTATGCCTGGATTCATGTATTCTCTTGTTTGCAGATGGGTTGGGTTCTCTGGCCCCTTTTCCATGTGTTCCTTTTGATGTCTGAGGAGTTATATTGGGACTTGGTGATTTTGATTTCTTTTCTCTCAACCACACGTTTTGTTTGTTTTCTTTCTTACAGAGGAGCCTGGTCCTTTGGCTCCTTTCCATGTGTTTCTTTTTCCATGAATTAGAGAAGGCATTTTGGCTCTTGGTGTTTTTAATTTGTCTCTTAACCATTGGTTTTGATCCCAAAATAATATGGATCTATTGTACATGGATTCCTTTCATGATCCAGATTGGATCATTATATTATTTTTCATCTATATCGATGCTTTCAGAGTGGAAAAAATTAGAGGAATCATCTTGCAGGGTCATTTTAATGGCACGTCCCAGTTTGGAAAATTGGGGTTTTGAACCTTTCAGAGCCATTTTGAGGCACAAAACGACATTTTTGGGGGTAAAATATTTCCTAGCGTCGCTCGGACCCTGTTACACTATTCTACACATAGAAACATTTCCAACGGTGAAAAAATAATTTCAATCAGAGCTCATATGCAAAATTTATGCCTCCCGCAAGTTAATGTACTGTGTTGACCACCATGGTATGAGAGGATATCATGTCATCCCTCGTTACTCACGCATATGGGGCTAGCCACATATGTAATTTCAAGATGATTCTAGAATTTCTTAAACCTTGTCACAATTGAGGGTTGAGGAATTCAAAACCCTACCCCTATACGGCTATCAGGATATGTTAAATATTGGGTCACTAGAAGGAGAATGGGTTCCATTCTATGTTATTGTATTTTGTTCCATAGCTTAGCAGAACAACCAAGAGTGGGAAATTAGAGAGCATAATATAGGGGGTTAATTTTTTGTAACAATCTAACAGGCTACATGTCTCAGGTAACTCCATAGAGAATGCCTTATCCTGTTCACTTGCGTTATTTCCATACCAGAGAAAAGAGAGCAGAACAACCTCACCTTCTAGCTGGGTTTTCTCTCGTAAGGGTTTCCCAGAGAAAAAAATTGTGTTGTTTTGTGGATGGTGTCTGATTGTATTTTATTTTTCTCTATTTTCCACATTTTATTTATTTCATGCATAAGCAAAAAATCAAGACTAAAGATTCTGAAATCTAAAGGAATTTAACCTTCATAGTGTAGATTTCAGTTTTATTTATCAAATATGTTGTGACAAACTATTCTAATGGAATATCCACGGAATTTTACAAATCATATTGGTATCAATGCTGGTTTTCTTTGGGTATTTTTAATGGAAAGTTACAGGGATCCGGGAATCAGTTTAAGAAGAAAGTTGTAGATTCTTATCCATGGTCGATGAGATTGTTCATAAAAACCCTCGAGATATGGTAGAGGAGATATTTGTGAGTATAGAAGAGCAAGTCACTAATATATCATGCAATATGTCCCTCCTCATGGTGGCTCTAGCAATCAATCTCATATCGTTCGGAGAAGTTGGAGTCTTAAACTTAGATATCGGATCATATGGGAAGTCAGGAGATAATGAAGACCCATAAAAGGAGTCACATAAAGAACTAGAGAAAGAGCAGTTGATTTCGATTTCCATTAACCCTTCATAATCCCTATTCAAGATGGAAGGGAAAGTGTACATAAATCCATACCAAGGTGATATCGATGCATTAAAATTGAATCATTGGTTGCAACAACTGGAAGTTTATTTTAGCATTCACCATATAGATTAAGAGAAAAAAAAATATTTGTTATATCTAATTTAAAGGGTCATGCTTTAACCTGGTGGGAAGGCCATACGAAAACACTTAGGCTGAGGGTGATCCGTATTGAGGAAAAGGTATGAAGAACCTTACTCAATCATTTTTAGATCTTGTTGGGCTAAGGAAAGATAGTTGGGAATGTTGCCAAGGTTTTATAACCTTAAAATATAATAAAAACAATCACTTAATCCACAGGTATTAAGTACAAGGGACCAAGACTGGTTTTATATATATTATATGTAACTGTGCAAAAGAAATAAAATAAGCACGAAATTACATAATTGTGTACATGGATGAGAGACAAGGATAAAAGAAAAATCTGAACCAAATCATCAAAATACACATGCGAGACTGAAATAAAAAAATTTGATTATTATATTGATTTCATTCTGAGATACAAAGTTGAATTCTGTTTATAAACCCTTGCGAGGGTAGGGACCAAATTCATATTTAGAAGTCTCTGATGGGAAACATACAAAAAGACTCTGACAACAAAAGAAACTGAAGCTAAATATATGGATCAACTTACCACAAAATGTTGTCACTTGTCTCTACAAAATATTCTTTATCAATCATGAAATTTAATCCATAAACAAACAAGAACACACAGACTGCCAAAGATAAATCAAGCACCTTTAAAGACAAGTTGTTGTAAAATATGATTCAGTTTTGAATCTTGTTGCCTTCAATAATACCCTTCTGTCATCAATATGGTTAATCCTTCTAGTAAATTCAAAATGAATGAAGAATGGAAGTATCTCACAAGTATAGAGCTAACCTTATAGCAGAATTTGTGCTTCTCTTCTCTCTTCCCTTGTCTCTTCATTTCATTGATATTTTATTCTTTCTCAATAAGTAATGGTAGTTCAACTACCATACTTTTGTTAAGATTAATTAGTTTAACTAATTTGCTTAGACAAATAATTAATAATATATAAATAAGGGTCTATTTAAATAATAGCTAAATAGGTGGGACCCCTTGTAACTCCCATCCTCATATTAATAATCAAATATTTTAATATCAAAAAAATAGAACATGACTATATCCAAAAATAGCATGATATCCATGTTGTCCAAAACTCTGTCTAAATATGTATTTGTTGTCCAAAATAATGTCATATCAAATAAAAATATTGTCCTCAAAAGAAAATAGCATTAATAGGATTAATAACCATATTTGTTGTGAGAGACATTTTGTAGTATTTCAGTTATAAAATAGTATGCATAACATAAATAATTAGCTAGAAATGGTAGAGAAGCAATGATATAACCAGAACAATGCCACAATAACACCAGAATAATACCAGAATAACACCAGAAAGAGCACTTTGATTACTGAGAGCAATGTTCACTTGCCTCTTCAAGGGGGCAACCTCTAGCAAAGTAGAGCTCTATTACAATAATATCCAAGACAAAACTTCTCATACCCTCTACTTCTATTTATACTAAATCTATCTATCCAAAAGAACCATCTAGAGGAAGATCCTTCTAGAAGCAAAAGCTTATATTAGGTCTTCTTACATTTGATTTATTCTTCCTTATTTATAGGCCTTATTAATATTGGCCTTTATTACATGGAATTATATTATTCTACCTACGTGAGGGGTTAGGGAGGTTAGGTCCCTAACATGCCCTCCTTCTTGAAGAACAACCTTGTCCTCAAGGCTTCAGATGAGGTAATTGTTGTAGAATCGTGGACGGCTCCCAGGTGGCATCTTATGGAGGTGTATCTTTCCATTGGACTAACACTTCTTGGATGGTGTGTTGACGGAGACGACGCTCTCTCTGGACCAAGACTGCTTGTGGCTGAAATCATATGGAACCTTCTTCATCCAACTCAAGAAGTCTAGTTTGAGTTTGGCACTTAGTTCCAATCACCTTTTTTAAGTAGGAAACATGAAAAACAGGATGGAGCTTCGACTGACTGGGTAGAGCTAACTGATAGGCCACTGATCCCACATGCTTGAGCACTGTATAAGGACCATAAAATTTGGGAGCAATTTTTTGATAGTGTTGAGCTTTGAGTGAAGTCTGCTTATAAGGTTGTAGTCGAAGAAATACCTGGTCCCCTTCAACAAAATGGAGTTCAGAACGAACTTGATCTGCCTATTGCTTCATGTAATTCTGAGCCATGACCAAATTGTCTTTGAGGGAATGAATAATAGCCTCCCAGAATGTAAGAGTGGTGTCAATCTCCTGAACCTTTGAGACCCCTGACATATAGGAAATAATTGATGGGGGATTTTGGCCATAAACCGCTTCAAAAAGATTCATGTGAGTAGTTGTATGGTAAGATGTGTTGTACCACCATTCAGCTAGGGGTAGCCATTGAGCCCACTGATTTTTCCTCTCAGATGAAAAACACCACAAATATGTTTCCAAACACTTATTGACAACTTCAGTCTGGCCATCTGTATGGGGGTGATAGGCAGTGTTGAGATGCAATTGGGTGCCCTGTAGCTTGAACAACTCTTGCCAAAAATTGTTGGTGAAAGTGGGGTCTTTGTCAGAGACAATAGAAGTAGGCATACCATGAATCTTGAAGATATTATCCATGAATATTTGAGCCACTGTGGAGGCTATGAATGGGTGTTGAAGAGCATACAAATGAGCATATTTGGAGAGACGATTGATGACCACCATGATGATTGATTTATTTCCCGATTTAGGTAAGCCTACAATGAATTCCATAGAAATATCTCACGAAATAGTAGGGCGAATCAGAAGCGGTTGGAGTGTGCCCGAAGATTTGACCGTTTCTCCCTTGTTGCATTGGCATACCTCACATTCAGACACAAAGGTGTGGACATCTTGTTTCATACCTTCCCATAAAAAATAAAGTTTGACCCATTCATAGGTTTTTGTAAATCCTGAATGCCCTGTTGTGGGTGAGGCATGAAGTGCAAAAAGCACTATGGATTTAAGTTGTTATTTATTTCATAAATACAAATGGCCTTTGTAGTGAAGCTATTCATTATTCTAAGAGTACCCTAGAGAAACTAAAGAATCGTGTTGCAATTGTTGGACCAAGCTAGAAATTTTGGGGTCTTGCAACCATTCTTGACGGACATCTTGGAGCCAATCTGGTACAATGAAGGAGAGGGAGAAAAGGGACCCATATTCTTCATATTTACTGGAAAGAGTATCGGCCACCACATTTTCCTTTCCCTTCTTGTAAATGATCTCATAATCATAGCCAAATAGATTGGTCACCCATTTTTGTTGCGCTCGGGATGAAATTCGTTGTTCTGGGAAATACGTGAGACTCTATTGATCAGTTTTGATTTGGAATCGTTGACCCAATAAATAAGGATGGCATAGATCCACAACATGAAGAATAGATAGAATTTCATTTTCATAAATGGATTGGCCCAAATGTCAAGGGTCTTCCATCTTGCATGAGGAAAGCTCCAATTACTTTTCCTGAAGCATCACATTCCAATACGAATGTCTTTGTGAAGTCTGGGAGTGCTAGGACAGGGGTCGAGAACATAACATATTTTAAGGCTTGGAAGGCCTAATCTGCAGCTGAAGACCAAGTGAAATCATTCCTTTTAAGGAGGGAAGTGAGAGGAGCTGCAATCTTTTCATAATTCTAAAAAAAACTTCCTATAATAACATGTTAAACCCAGAAAACCATGCAAGCTCTTAAGAGTTTTAGGGTGAGGCCAATATTGCATAGATTCAATTTTCTTAGGATCCACTCAAAAACCATCCTTACTGATAATATGACTAAGGTATTCCACTTTGAAGGCACCAAAGGAACATTTAGATTGTTTGAGGAAATGTTGGTTCTTAGAGAGTAGATGGAGAACTTGATTCACATGTGAGAGATGGGATGAACAAGTTTTATGATAGATGAGAATATCATCAAAGAAAACTAAGACAAAATGACAGAGAAAAGGAAGAAAGACATGATTCATAATACTTTGGAAAGTGGAAGGATCATTACACACTCCAAAGGGCATTACAAAGAATTCATAATGACCCTCATGAGTGTGAAATCGTGTCTTGGGAATGTGTTCGTCTTTCATAAGGATCTAGTGGTAGCCAAAACATAGATCCAATTTGGTGAAGCATTGAGCACCACTCAATTCATCCAAGAGGTCATCAATGACAGGAATGTGGAATTTGTCTTTGATTGTGAGTTTGTTAAGGGCACAAAAATCAGGACACATGTGCCAAGTACCTTCTTTCTTGAGTACCATGACCACAGGGGAAGAATAGGGGATAGTATTGGGACGGATAACACTGGATTCTAGTAATTCATGAACAATTTTCTCAATTTAATTATTCTAGGCAAAGGGGTGACGATAAGGACGAACATTGGGAGGAAGACTGCCTGGAATGGGAGGGATGGAATGATCATGGAATCCACGGGAAGAGGGAAGTGCTTGGGGGGTAATAAAAACAACTTGGTGGTGGGAGAGGACAGATTGGAGGTCGGGATGCACATAAGGTGTATCAATAGCATTAATAGAGTGGAGTTGGTATATAATTCTTGAATGACCTTTTTTGAGGAGCTTTTCCATGCGATGGGAACTGATGATCTCAGTTGATCCTGCTGTGATTACTTGGAACTTATATTGTTGTCCCTCCTGGTGGAATTGCATGGTTAAGTCCTTAAAATACATGAGAATGGGGCCTAGAGTGTGTAACCATTTGGCACCAAGAAAAATCTCACAACCACCCATGTATATAGAAAACATATGGGATTTCAGGTGATATTGATCAATTTGGAGGCGCATATTTTCACATTGTCCCCCACATTTCATGGAACCACCATTGGAAATCATGATTTGAAAATTATTGATGGCACAGATGTAACAATTGACTTATTGGTCAATGCAGCGATGAATAAAGTTATGGGTGCTACCATTGTCCACAAGGATGATGAATCTCCTATTTTTGATGTAGCCAATTAATTTGAGAGTCTGGGGAGTAGAAAATCCAGTGAGGGCATTAAGTGAAATCATCGGTTCAACGTCGGGTGGGGTGAGGTAATATGGTGGTGGTAGTTCCTCTATAGGTGGAACAACAACATCGTCTTCAGAAATATCCTCAGTCATAGCCATAAAAAACTTTTGTTCCTTACACTTGTGCTAGGGAAAATATTTGCCTTCACAATTATAACAAAGACCCTTGAGTTGACGTTCATCCATTTCATCCCTGGTTAATTTCTAGATCTTGAGGGGAGCGGGAGGAGGGGAAAAATTTGTGGTTTTAGGGTGAGGAGGAAAGGAGGGTTTGTGGGTCTGGGAGGAGATAATCTGTAGGGCTTCCTTGGCTCGTTGAGTAGCTTCCAACCAAGTATGGGGGCATTCCATGAGAACATAGGCACAAATTTCATATTTGAGGCCACTTATAAAGAATTCCCTAAAACAAGCATCTAACATGCCCTCCGTTCTAAAAGACAAGTGCTCAAAGCAGCCATAAAGTTCGGTCACAAACCATGTCCAAGCAAGATACCCTTGGCGTGCCTTTTTTCGCCATTGCCAGCATTCTGGATCCATATGGAGGACACCATAACAAATCTTTGTTAAATCGTTAGTAATGCCATGCAAAGAGAAATAATGTTCCATTTGGGTGACCCAGCTGGTGGGATCTGATCCATCAAATGTTTTCACCTCAATCCTGGGAGGGTGGAGGTCTCGAGAAAAGTGGTTAGCATGAGGACCTTGGTAATGGGAAGGGTCATGGTCATCATGATAAGAGGGTTG
>SNQJ01S0131043.1:0-25836 GCA_010110895.2 Picea sitchensis
CATCATGTCCTAAAATTTAAATCTTATTACATGATGTTCATAACTACTCTATATTTTCATCAATACATAAATTTACAAACTTAGTTACTTAATTTTAAAATTGCAATATAAATTCTTGTCCATCTTACACATGTACCCACACCTATATATATTGTGTTTTGAAAATAAATATGAAATTCTTCTTTGCATTATATGATTATATCAAAAATGTAAATTTTAAATAAGGTTAAACCTTATATTATGACACTTAGTCTTTATATATGTTTCAAATAAAGTTATAACATAAATATATAATTCATAGTCATTAACAACTTAGTTACTCGGTTTCCATGTTTTATTTTCTACCTTTTTAATATAAAGAAGATATCATTCCTCTGGCTAGTTTCTAGAAATAATTTAATTATAAGATAATGTTTTGTTTATTGCTTAAACAAAATATATCAATATAATTTATTAATAAATTATGCTAAGAGAATAACTTTCTTATCATTATTATTATTTTAAATTGTTAATATAATGATACATCTTTAACCTTTATTTAATCAAGTAAATATTGATATAAATAAAGGTTGTATGGTAGCGTAGTCCCTGTCGAGTTAGTTGAGAAATATATATTGAACATTGAAAGTTAATATAACTAAATGCATAGGGAATGGATAGTCTTTGTCAAAAGATAATAATTAAACAATACGTATAATAAAGAAGAATATCATCATTGTTTATGAGTGAATTGTTCAATGAGGAGGTTAGCATATGCAGGAAGCAAATGAGTGAAATGTTCAATGAGAAGGTTAGCATATGCGGGAAGCAATGTAAATTGTTTGACCTAAAAACATTTAAGATAAAACTTTGTAAAAATATGCAAGAAGGTAAATTGTTCAATGTGAAGTAAAGCTTAGTAAATTTTTGATGTTGAGTAAAACTTAGTAATTAAATAGTAAATGTTCAATGTGGAGTACGACTTAGTAAGTAAATAAGTGAAATGTTGAAGGGGGGGGGTTAGCATATGCAGAAAACAATGTAAATAAGTGAAGTGTTCAATGGAGATGTTAGTATATGTGAGAAACATTGTAAAGTGTTTGGATGTTAGGATGGACATGAACAAATGCAAAGTGTTTGTGCGTTAGAATTGCAAGAAGCAAAGTGGATAGAGTTGCCAACAAAAGAGATGGCATTTGGCTTATGCGAGAAGCAATGTAAAGCGTGTGAAAGCTAGGATGTGCGAAAACCAATGCAAAATGTCCACACCTTAGAATTGCAGGAAGCAAATCGAGTAGAATTCTATGCATGATATCTATGTCAATGTTGGTCAAGTTTATATGTGAGCAAGTATAAAGTTTGAAACCATCTTGCATGTATCATTTACTAAATTAAAATGTGTTATATGCTTATACTTAAAATTTGTAGTTTTCAAATTTATTGTACAAGATAATACCCTATGTTATCCCCATTTCTTAGGGATAACTAAGGAGATGATGTTTTGAGGCCCTCAGGTTGTAGACATAGAGTATCCAAAGACATATGGCTGACAATGTCCACTTGCACATACATAGACCCACCTCACCACCACAGTTCTCAGGTTCATCATGGGGGTATCCACCGCATCATCTAGCTGCCAGAAGACATTGGGTCTTGCTCCATGAGGTTCAAGTCATGTATTATGGTGAGTATCATTTCAATATTTGAGGCATTTGAGTTTGTTTCATTTAAAGATGCTTTTGATTATGAAATATCTACTTGGCAATTATGCCCTTTTCCATGTTTCACCTTGGTGGTTGACATTGTGCCCTAGTAACTGGTCACCCTTAGGGATAGGTTTGCTACTGGGAGGTCCCCTTGATAGGACATCGTGTCGCTCCCAAACACCTTTTATACTTTCCACACTTCATCCCCTCATCTCCTTATCTTTTGGGATTTTCGGGTGTACTGACCCAAGAAGGGATTGTCCCTCATTTCATGGGAAGAAGGAAGTAAAGGCCCATAGGCTTGTAGCTGGAAAAAGATAAAATCCAATCATGAACCTTCTAGATGATCACCGAGGGATCCCAAGGACAATGAAATGTCTTTCATAAGAAACTGATGGGACCCATAAAAAATAACTAATACAAAATGCCAACCAAGGTGGAACATGTGTGGGCAATGTTTTTCATGCTTAGGTAAAATCCCCGCACACTGTATTTAACTTGGGGAAGCATAATGCGACTAGGGTAGAGTCAAGGTGGGCATTTTTTTTCATGCTTAGGTTGAAGCCCCACCTTGTCTTCAACTTGGAAACATCTTAAAAGAAAAAAATGCAATAAATGGGCTTGGAAAAAGGTTGCATTGAAAACAAAGGTGCAACATACCCTCTACAAAGGAACCCATAAATGAGACAATTCGACCCCTTGTATGTCATGAACCCCATGCCCAAAAGTATTTCCCCCATCCATGTCACTTTGTCAACATGACCTAGAGAGAGGTCCACTTGGGAAACACTCCTAAACTTGAGGTCTCCCATATCCAAACATAGAAAATCGCATAGGGTCTTTGAGTACTTGTTTAGTTTGATGAGGTGGTTTTTGATGCACATCCTTATATGGCCCTTTATTGACTTGATTTACTTATCATAATGCATTTTACTTGAGATCCTTGGAGGGCGTATTCATTGTCTTTGCAGGACCTTTCTTGGTGGACAAATTTGGAAGAACAAGCCTAGCTTGGGCTTCCTTAGGGCTTGAAGCCCATTGTATGGATACCATGGCCCACACACCAGATGATGATGGTAGCCTTTATATTCTTGAGAGATACCTTAGAGGATCTATCCTATCCCATTTCCAGCCCAACGTTTTGCTTTTGAGGCCAAAATGTCATGCTTGAGGAGATTGACATCACCCTAGGGCTAGGGTTTTGGTGGTGAAGGTTTTGACGATGGACACTTGGCACATTTTGATGGGAGAAGGCTTGGATTGAAGGAGGAGACCCTAGTGCATAAGAGGGAGGCCCTAGAAGGCCCAACGACTTCCATTCTCCACTCCAACGACTTGCAAAAAGTGTCAAAATGTTACTGTTTAGAGGGACGACGTCACATTAGGGTTTCTTATGTGCATTTTTTTTAAAGTTAAATTTGAATTTGATAATGTAAAGGGGAAAAGTAAGGGTTGTTGACCCCTTATTTTTTGGTTACCCTAAAATTAAGTGGACAAACACTTTTAGGAGGATTTGTATAAATAGAGATCAAACTCTTGTCATTTTCATCGTAGCTCTCCCATTGTGAGAAGACTATCAAGGCTGGAATTTCCACCCTACTTGGGAAATTTGGATATCTCTCTCTTTTTTGGTGATCTATTTTGGTGAATTGTTGATCTAAGGTGGTGCCCACCTCTCGAATACTTCTTATATTGCTTATGGATGGACATTACTTGGTAATTAGGGTTTGGTCTTTGCTATTGTGGAATTGGTAAGGATTTTTTTGCATGTGTTGGTGTTTTCTACTAGTTTCAATGATATACTTTTATTATACCCTTGGAGGAGTATAAGAGTATACACCCTCCACCAAAGTTCATGTTATTTGAAATTTGATAAGTCAATTTTTGCAAGGTTGCTAGGAGGAGTACAAGGGTGTACACCCTCCTAGATTTACCTTAGTTTGATTTGCATGCCCTAGGGAGTAAGAGGGTTTACACCCCTAGGGACATTGTGGATCTAACTCATACTTTCAAGACTCCATTCAACCAAATTTTAAAGGCACTAATCTGAAATTTGCATTGGAGAAATAAATTGTAAAAACAAGTAAAAACATCTACAACATATGTTCCTTGTGTAGAGGGTTGAAATTGATAGTAGCATATCAAAAAGTGGTTACTGGTATCACTGGTGTTTTTTTTTTGGCTGAAGTTAAAAAAAGACAATGTGCAGACAACCAAAGACATGGAACATAGTGAAAAAGCAGAGGAATTGTCAAACTTCCATCTTAATAGGAAAACTGTTTTTTTAACTGAACCTTAGAAAATACAATGTGTAGAAAATTGAATAGATCAAATAAAATGCAAAAGAAAATGAATTGTCAATGTTGCAACTTAATAGTAAAACTACTTTTGTAAATGACACAAATGGAAAAAAATAGTGTGTAGGAAAGTGTTGGTATACTGGATAATGTTCAATCACTATTGTTGATCTCTAAGGATGTTTAAGTCTCGGAAAAAAAACTTAGCAGGACAAATCCTCCTGCATTTTTTATACCAATTAAATCAAGCAGCATAAATTGTCATCATAGACAATTAAAAAAAAAATTGACAATGGAATTGGCTTGTTAAGTAAAAATTCACAAAGAAAGCAAGTTCTAAGAAAGGACCAGGTTGTATTCTATTAAGTATTCACAATACAATACAAAATTTACAAATCATAGCATAAAGGTAAAAATAGCATTTTGCGGAATGAAAGTAAATATCCACATATGAAGAGAACGTAACATGATATTTCATTGAAAAATTGTAAAGATTGAACACACAATTGACTATTCAGTTTGAAACTCAAAGCTTGGAAAATCAGTGGCCATCTATGCCAAAACACTTATTTGGCAAGCGAAAAAAAATATACAGTTGTCTTTTAAATAACGTCTGTAAAAAAGTTTAAAGTCAAAATAGAATTTCGTAGAATGAAAGTAAATATTCACATATGTAGAGAACTTAACATGATATTTTATTGAAAAATCATAAAGAGTGAACACAGACTTGAAAATTCAGTTTTAAACTCAAATGCTAGAAAATCACTAGCCATCTATGCCTAAACAATTATTCGACAACTCAAAAAATATACAATTGTCTGTTAAATAATTTATGTAAAAAGTAAAGGCGTTTGTCCAAACAGACTGGGATTGGGCCTCCCGTGGACCATTAAATAGAAGAAAGAAATAAAAATATTTAGAAACCAGTGTTAGGTCTTCAAAGGTCATAAAACAAACAATTTTGAGCAATTACCAAGTTGACAAAAGAAAAGGATAGTCGAAGTAGATGCAATGGATCCTCAACTATGTACCAAGAAGGAAATGTTATGTTACTCTGGTTTGTGTGTTCTTGCTATGTATGTTCCTTTATAACATTTCTTGCTTTGGGATTTTGTTGAAGTATCTGTCTATGGTGGTTATTCTAGGTTAACAATTTGTTCCAAGGCATTCTTGACCCAGTGATCAATATATTTCTTGATTGGTGTGATGGTGATTTCTTGCTTAACTGAAAGTGCAAAAATGTCCTCCTCTATTTCTTTTCATTCCATTTTTAGTTGGTCTTCGGATGACAAGTGGTCTTCGTTATAATTAACAAATGTTATAATCCATTGTTTCAGTTCTTCTTCGGGAAACTCCATGAGGTTGTCAAAGTTGTTAGCTAATGAAGTCTTCATTTCCACAATCACTAAAGTCTTCAAGGATCAATCATTCTTGATGCCTAAAGAAGTCTCGAAACTCATTTAAGATCAAGATAGAATTTTTCTCAGAGAGTAGGTCCATAATGAAAACTAACAAGAGAAAGAATATCCTTGTAAAGATGAAGCACTTGCGTTTTCCCTCCCCTTTGATGAAGACATCCAGTCTTTTGTTCCTCTTGTACAACAAAAGGGGAACATGACAAGTTATAATCCTTTTGAAAATTTTGATGATGCTTTATTCCATGACTTTGGAAATGAAGAAAGATGCCAAAAGGATCTCGATGAAGAAGGCATGAACGAGACATTGTTATCTACTTTCCCTTTTGAAGAAAATTACGTTGTCCAGTCTTGTGAAGAGGTAATCAACTCGTATGATGCAACCAAATTCATGGTACAACCCTTAGATATATTTGACGTTCATAGTGATGATTTCATACATGTTGGGAGACATAGATGGGATGTGGGTTGCTTCATTATTGATAGAGATCCCATTTACGACATTAAATCTAGCTCTCAAGCAAAAGGGGTTGAGTGGTCATCTTCAGAGGACTGGTCTTCATGCATATATGATTCAATTGTTTGGAAGCCCGATGATGATATGGTTATAGACTTATTTCGTCCATTTGAAGATAACTTGTTTCAATGTGCTCATGATGATTCTCAACCATCCCTTGAGAGCTGTGATGAGTATGCTTTCGATGACCCGAGCTTATTCTATGAAGATTTCTATCCACTCTCATGCTCAAATTTTGATCGACACCAGGTCATGGCCAGTCCAGAAGAGTCCGAGGCTCACACTACCAAAACAAAAGTATTTTCATATTGAGACTTTTGGCATGGATTTGAAGATAAAGAAGTTATGTTTTCTAAGATCGGGAGAAGAGTTTTTCTCTAGACCTAAGGCTATGCCTTACCCCATTTCCTCTTGTTTGGAAAATCACCAGGTTTTCTTGGGATCCCTTATCTCCTCTCAACATTTAGGAAGTGGTGACATTTTAAGTGAAGATGAAGAACAAGCCCTTGCAGATGGAGAAATCGTTGAAGAAAGTCCTATTGATTTGTTAGATCTCGCTGAAAAGTATCACACAATAAATTCCTTATGTGCCATGATCACAGAGAAATACAGTTTCAGTGACGAAGATGACTTCCACGAAATGCATCATGTTGAATATCCACTTGAAGCTACCCTGAATTCTATTCTCTCTACACATGAACACAAAGCGATGGCCAATTTCAGTCGTATCGATGAGCCATCATCTATATATGGTTACCCTCTCTAGATATGGATCGATCGAGCTTGTGAGCAATATTTCCAAGATGATCAAGCTTATGGTTACTTTTTATAGCAAGATTTACTCCCTCCTTCCCATCTCCATGAGTTGCATTTCATGATTTATTATATGTCCATTTACGCTCATGATTATTATGTGCTTGAATTATCTTTGTTGTATTACATAATTAAGCACATGGGGAGACATTTTGAGGAGATGATCAACATGTTTCATTGGTCATAAGACTTCACTTGACATCACCTGGCACTCAATCTCCATGGGCCATGGGCCCCAGGTAAGTAGGTAGGTCATATTTCTTTCCTTGCATTTGCATATTGATTGCTCATAGTAGTTTAGTTAATCTCACGTTTCATTTTTCTCTACTTGCATATTCCTTTCATCATATTACACGTTTAGTTTGGAAATTTTTGAAAAAATGATAAAATTTATTTTATAGATTAGTTGTATTTTTGAGTTTTTAAGATTTGATATATATGAGCGAAGGGTGATAGAACCACCCTAGATTTTACAGATTTATGTTTCAGTGTAGGCATAGGTCCACCAAGAGATGTTGCGGTTCTCATGCACTCTACGATGAGTACATGTCCCAAATTAGGAGCCAAATGTTATCCCCATTTCTCAGGGATAACTAAGGAGATGATGTTTCAAGGCCCTTAGGTTGCATACATGGAGTACCAAGAGACATATGGTTGATAGTGTCCACTTGCATAGACAAAGACCCACCTCACCACCACAGGTCTCAGGTTCATCATGGGGGTATCCACCATGTCAGCTATCTTGCAGAAAACATTGGGTGTTTCTCCATGAGGCACAAATCAAGTATTATGGTGTGTATCATTTCAATATTTGAGGCATTTGAGTTTTTTGCATTTAAAACTGCTTTTGATTATGTAGCGTATGCTTGGAAATTATGTTATTTTCCCTGTTTCACCTTGGTGGTTGACATTGTGCCTTAGTAAGTGGTCACCCTTAGGGATATTTTTTCTACTGGGAGGTCCCCTTGATAGGACATCTTACCTTTCCCGACCATACTTTCCACTTTACAGACTTCATCCCCTCATCTCTTTGTCGTTTGGTATTTTCGAGTGTACTGACCCAAGAAGGTATTGTCCCTCATTTCATGGGAAGAAGGGGCTGAAGGCCTAGAGGCTTGTAGCTGGAAAAAGATAAAATCCAATCATGAACCTTCTAGATGCTCGCCCAGGGATCCTAAGGAGAATGAAATGTCTTTCATAAGAATCTGATGGGACTCGTAAAAAATAACTAATACAAAATGCCAACCAAGGTGGAGCGTGTGTGGGCAATGTTTTTCATGCTTAGGTAGAAGCCCCACCTTGGCTTCAACTTGAAAACATATTAAAAGAACAAAATGAAATAAATGGGCTTGGAAAAAGGTTGCATTGAAAACGAAGGTGCAACACACCCTCTACAAAGGCACCCACAAATGAGACACTACGATCCCTTGTATGTCACGAAACCCGGGCCCAAAATTATTGTCTCCATCCATGTCACTTTGTCCTCATGACCTAGAGAGGGGTACACTTTGGAAACACTCCTAAACTTGAGGTACAATTCATCCAATAAGTCGCTTTGTCAACCCTCCCATACCCAAACTTGGCAAATTGCATAGGGTCTTTGAGCACTTGTTTAGTTTGATGAGGTGGTTTTTGATGCTCATACTTAGATGGATCTTTTATTGATTTGATTTACTTATTGTGATGCATTTGACTTGAGATCCTTGGAGGGTGTATTTATTGTCTTTGCAGGACCTTGCTTGGTGGACAAACTTGGAAGAACAAGCCTATCTTGGGCTTCGTTTGGGCTTGAAGTCCATAGGATGGATACAATGGTCCACACACTGAATGATGATGGTATCCTTTGGAAGTCTAAGAGACAGCTTGGAGGATCTATCCTAGCCCATTTCCAGCCCAACATTTGCTCTCGAGGCCAAAAAGTCACAATGACTAGGGTTTTGGTGGTGAGGGTTTTGACGATGGATACTTGGCACGTTTTGATGGGAGAAGGCTTGGATTGAAGGAGGAAACAATATCACATGAGAGGGAGGCCCTAGAAGGCTCAACGAATTCCATTCTTCACTTCACCGACTTGCAAAAAGTGTCAAAACGTCACCCTTTAAAGGGATGACATCACATTAGGGTTTCTTATGTGCATTTTTTTTAAAGTCAAATTTGAATTTGATAATGAAAAGGGGACAAGTAAGGGTTGTTGACCCCTCACTTTGTGGTCACCCTAAAATTAAGTGGAAAAACACTTTTAGGAAGATTTGTATAAATAGAGATCAAACTCTTGTCATTTTCATCATAGTTCTCATATTGTGAGAAGTCTATTGTGGCTGAAATTTGTGCCCTACTTGTGCAATTTGGATATCTCTCTCTTGTGCAAATGATTTTTGGTGATCTCTTTTGGTGAATTGTTTATCTAAGGTGGTGCACACTTCTTGGAGACTTCTTCTATTGCTTATGGATGGATATTACTTGGTAAACTAGGGTTTGGTCTTTGCTATTGTGGAATTGGTCTGTAAATTTTTGCATGTGTTGTTGTTTTCTACTAGTTTCATTGATATTATTGTCTTAAACCCTTGGAGGAGTATAAGAGGATACACCCTCCACCAAATTTCATGTTATTTGCAATTTTATAAGTCAATTTTTGCAAGGTTTCTAGGAGGAGTACAAGGGTGTACACCTTCCTAGATTTACCTTAGTTTGATTTGCATTCCCTAGGGAGTAAGAGGGTTTATACCCCTAGTAACATTGTGGATCTAACTCATTATTTCAAGACTCCATTCACCCAAATTTTAAAGGCACTAATATGAAGTTTGCATTGGAGAAATACATTATTTGCTTTGGTAAACGTGATTTAGAGATATATTGATTTTGTTTAAGTTGGAATCTTTTCTTGATGCTTTGAGGTTGCTAAGGCCTCTAGGGCATCTTGTTTTTATTAGTATTCTTAGATCTATAACTAAATAAAATATAAAACCATTAGGGATGTATAAAATTACTCTCTTCGTGGTTATAACTCACATTTCAACCATCAAAAGTTGCTTATAAATTGCCTCTATAATCTACCAGCCTCAGTGCACTTTTTGGGTGGTTTAATTGCTTGTTTTGTGAGTTGAATTTTTTAGTTGTAGAAATATTTTTCTACAGCCATAAGTATGATAAAATATTTTTGCAATACTTGTTTATAACAACCATAGTTTGTTGCTAAAGTCTTATGCTTTCACACTTGATTTATACTAGTGATTGCTAGCTTATCTCTTGCATCATTTTCATGACTTTTAACATCTTGTTAGTAGATTTAACAATCATTTAATTTCTGATATATGTCTTTGTTGACTGCTACAAATAGGGACGACAAGATTAACTTGCTTTTCAACTTAACGTTAAGCTTATATACTCATCTTTTCTTGTGTCTCGAGCATGCACAATATTCTTTTGTAGGTACTCAAGCACTTGGAAATCATAGACCATCCCCAAGACTTGTTATCAAACCACTTCTCAGTTAGAAACTTGACCTATAGGAACGCCACTTCCATTGTCTCACTTTTTGTCTCATTTCCTCCTAGGGTCACCCAAGACTCCCCCCTTGTGTTGGATTCTTCCTTCACTAAAGAAAGGGGAGGGTTTATCTGAGGTGACAATGGGTAAACTCTCCCACTATTATCACCATCTCGTGGGTTGGATCAAGATTTTCCCAACCTTCAGTTTGTGTGATAACACCCTATATATAAAAATATATAAGAATATTTAATTTTACAATGAATCCTTTTACATTTTTCGATGTATCTATCCTAGAAGTAAAGACAGAGTAGAAATTAAAAAAGTTGGGTCAAGTTTGAAATATAGGTTGTAGAGTTTAATCTAGGAAATAGTTGATTGAGTTGATGCCTTGTATTTGCAGTTGATTTCTACTTAGTGGTTGACTATGCATTTGAGAAATAATATTAATATCATGGCACCTTTATTGTAAGATGTCGTAGCAACACTAGGGGAACAAGAGCTTCGAAAAGAAATGATAGAATATCTAAATCTTTGTTTGACTCTTTGTATTTCGTGGAAGTAAATGTGTGTGGACATAGAGGACAACCATGAAATTGTGAAGTATTCACACATAAAAGTTAGTAAAAAAGTGTGCAGAGGCTAGGATGTGTGAGAAACAAAGGAGGTAATGTTCTCCATAGAGAAGATCAAATTTAACATTGGACTATGTAAAAAATAGAAAAAACACGTAGCATAAAACTTAGTAAAACAGAGTATGCAGAGGTGAGGATGGGCGAGAAGAAATGTAAAGTGTGTTGATGTCAAGATTTGCTGGAAGAAATGTAAAGTGTGTGCAAGTTAAGTTACATAGGAAAAATGATTTTTTAAATGTGAAGAATGGAGCATTAAATAGAAGACCTATAAGAAAGAAACAAAGATATCTAGAAATGGGTGTCATATTTTCATAGATCATAAAACAAACAAGACTGAGGAATTACTAAGTGAACAAAGGGAAATAAGAGGAAAAGCATATGTAATGCATGCTTGGCTTTCCAAGAAGGAAATGTTTCGTTGATTTGTATTTAACTGGTTGAGTATGCACTTGAAAAATTATATTAAGATTGCAGTCTATTCATCGAAACATGCCAAAGCACGACGAGGGAAATAAAAATTTGGAAAAGAAATCATAGAATAACTAAATTTTTGGATTAAGTCTTTGTTTTGTGCGGAAGTGAATGTGTGCAGAGAAATAGGGAAATCGCGAAGGTGTCAAAGCCTCGCACACAAAATCCAACAAAATGAAGTGTGCGGAGGTCAAGACATGCAAGAAGCAAACCACCTGTAGTTGTCCGCACAAGACATGACATTTAACACAGAACTATGTAAAAACAAGTAAAAACATCTAGCATAAAACTTTGTGAAAATTATGCGAAGATGAAGATGCGAGAGAAGCAATGCAGACTGTGTAGAGCTCAGGATGTGCCATAAGTAATGTAAAATGTATGGGGGCTAGGATGTGCAGGAAAAAACTTAAAGTGTGCAAAAGTTAGGATTTGCGGAAAGAAGACGTGGTAGAGTTCCCTATACAACATATGTTCCTTGTGTAGAGGGTTGAAATTGATAGTAGCATATCAAAAAGTGGTTACTGGTATCACTGGTTTTTTTTTTTTGCCAAAGTTAAAAAAAGACAATGTGCAAAAAACCGAAGACAAGAAACATAGTGAAAAAGCAAAGGAATTTTCAAACTTCCATCTTAATAGGAAAACTGGTTTTTTAACTGAACCTTAGAAAATACAATGTGTAGAGAATTGAATAGATCAAAGACAATGCAAAAGAAAATGAATTGTCAATGTTGCAACTTAATAGTAAAAATACTTTTGTAAATGACACAAATGGAAAACAATAGTGTGTAGGAAAGTGTTGGTCTACTGGATAATGTTCAATCGCCATTTTTTATCTCTAAGGATGTTTAAGTCTCGAAAAAATAAATTGGCAGGACAAATCCTCTTGCATTTTTTATACCAATTAAATCAAGCAACATAAATTGTCATCATAGACAATTAAAACAAAACTTGGCAATGGAGTTGGCTTGTTAAGTAAACATTCACAAAGAAAGCAAGGTCTGAGAAAGGACTAGGTTGTATTCTATTGAGTATTCACAATATGATACAAAATTTACAAATCATAACATAAAGGTAAAAATAGCATTTTGCAATATGAAAGTAAATATCCAGATATGTAGAGAACGTAACAGGATATTTCATTGAAAAATTGTAAAGATTGAACACAAAATTGACTATTCATTTTGAAACTCAAAGCTTGGAAAATCAGTGGCCATCTATGCCAAAACACTTCTTTGGCAAGCGCAAAAAAATACAGCTGTCTTTTAAATAATGTTTGTAAAAAAGTGTAAAGTCAAAATAGCATTTCACATAATGAAAGTAAATATCCACATATGCAGAGAACTTAACATGATATTTTATTGAAAAATCATAAAGAGTGAACACAGACTTGAAAATTCAGTTTTAAACTCAAATCCTAGAAAATCACTAGCCATCTATGCTTAAACAATTATTCGACATCTCAAAAAATATACAATTGTCTTTTAAATAATTTATGTAAAAAGTAAAGGCGTTTGTCCAAACAGACTGGGATTGGGGCTCCCGTGGACCATTAAATAGAAGAAAGAAATAAATATATTTAGAAACCAGTGTTAGGTCTTCAGAGGTCATAAAACAAACAATTTTGAGCAATTACTAAGTCGACAAAAGAAAAAGGATAGTAGAAGCAGATACAATGGATCCTCAACTATGTACCAAGAAGGAAATGTTATGTTACTCTGGTTTGTGTGTTCTTGTTGTGTATGTGCCTTTATAACATTTCTTGCTTTGGGATTTTGTTGAAGTAACTGTCTATGGTGGTTATTATGGGTTAACAATCCATTCCAAGGCATACTTGACCCAGTGATTAATATAGTTCTTGATTGGTGGGATGGTGATTTCTTACTTAACATGAAGTGCGAAAATGTCCTCCTCTACTTCTTTTCATTCCACTTTCAGTTAGTCGATGGATGACAAGTGGTATTCATTATCATTAACAAATGTAATAAGCCATTGTTTCAGTGCTTCTTCAAGAAACTCCATGAGGTTGTCAAAGTTGTTAGCTAATGAAGTCTTCATTGCCACCAAATGACTATTAAGATCCTCTTTAGTGATCATGGTTGAATTTCTAAAAGTTGTGGACCCTGCAATTATTTAACAACATCCAATGCTTTTAAAATAACATCACCTCTCCTTTCATTGATTTTTTTTCACAAGTAGCAATTACATCTTGCAACATTTTTACTTTATGTTCCTAAGGTGACTTTATTTTCTTTATTCTTCTACTTGAGGGAAGTCCCTACTGATTCATTCGATGGTCATCCATACTTATAGGCCATCATGTTTCAAGTCTCTTTGCAAATCTCTAGTAAAACTTGAAATCCTTTGTGAAAGATCACGTAGACTGGTGCTGACCTCCCATGTATGTTTGATTATATCGAGTCTTATATTAATATTATCAACAACGTAGAGTTTGACTCCATTCAACAATTTAAGCACTTTCCTGATTGGCTTTGAGGTTCTTGATGTACTTGGAGGAGTCTATTTTGCTGAAAGTATGGCTAGTGGTTGTGCAAACAATGGCTTGGAAGTCAATGCCTCCTCAACTTCACTTATTCTTTTCTTCAATTTAATGGTTTACAACTCTTGTTCCAAAATTGAATCTGCAATAGCGTCTCCTATAGAATGATTTAGTTGCATGAGTTCATATGGTGCAACTCCTAAGACATCGACTTCTAACCTTAATTTATGAATGAAATTTTTGTTTTTGACATTGACTCTCTCTATCTGCAACTTCTTTTCGTGCTTATTGTATTGAGCACTGTGCAATGTTAAGGACTAGTTACCAAAAAACATGGGTTCCTCTATTGCAAGGTCTTACGTAATCTCTTGGATTTTGGAAATTATATGGACTACCCAATCCGATAGCTTTGTACTCTCGATTTCCATATCATCAATATTTTCTGGGATTCTAGGATCTTGTGAATTGTGTCTATTTGGGCTTCATTTCCTTTTCTGTTGGGACATTGTATGTGCCCGTTCAAGATTTTCATGACATGTTTTCTCTCCACCGTCATCTCCAATGCACCTGTCATCACTCTCTTCTTTGTTTAGATTTTGTTGTTCTATTATTTTCCCAAAGGAGGAGATATTACGTGGTTGGGGATTGGAAGAAGAATGGACATTAGTACTGCTTCTCCCACTTTTTCTTGGTTTTTCGTGGCTTCTGGCATTTGAACTTATTTCTGTCAACAATCCCTCACTACATGCATTTTTGTCCCTTTTTGATGGATTCTAACTAGTTTCTTCATTAAATCTATTGAAAATGTTATTGTACCTTATCGATGATAAATGTCACTATAACATAACCTCGGGGTCAAAACGCCCTAGGGGTTGTGCTTCTTTTTTGTTAAAGAGATTAAGTGTCTTTGAGACTTCTTTTAGATGCACCATATTCCTAACGATTGTGTCCCCAACTCAAAGAGGAAATATAATGAATTGTTTTTTTCTCTTCCTGTCAAATAGAACACACCGGGATTTTTACCGTTGACAAACCTCTATGACAAAATATCCATCGCTGATAAATATAGGGAGTAGAAGGGGGTTTTATTGACAACCATACAAGCAGATGTAAGTATGGTTTTCCTCTTGAATGAAAATGCCCTTTCCCTTAATAAAATCTCAACTTCCTAGGTTATTCTCTTGGGTTCTTCCCCAACCAACATGTGTCTGAACTCTCTAACAAAGTTATCTTGAACAATGTAAAAAATGAATGGTGATTTATATTTGCATAGCACCAGGTGCCAAAACTAAACTAGTTCATTGTGTGTATTTATAATGGCTTTGATAGGGAGACCATCAAAGAAATTGCAAAAGAGAATTGTGAATACCAAATATGCGACCATGAAAAATCTTTGAGTGCTAAAGTAGTTACTTAACTAAAAAAAAAGTTCATTTGATATCACCTCTACCTAATCAAAGATGGCATCCTTTTGAAAGGAAAAGTACAGTGCATATAGAGCTGACCTGGGTATGTGTGAAGTTGACTCGCACCCAACCACATGCTTGAATATCCATGAAAAGTCCCAGTATGGTTTTTGTAGCAAGGTTATATCGATTGTTGTAAGGTCAGTCGACATGTTTGTAGATGGAAGAAAAAAGTCTCTGAATACTTTGGAACCACCTGCCTGAGTGTCTAGGAAGGCGTCTGCATCGACAAGCTAAAGATTTTTATTTGCAGATGGAAGACATAGAATTTTCTTGATCATCTTCGGATTAAGGATGATTTGATTCTTTGTTTTTTTTGTTACTTTAATCATTCTTGTCCTGTAATTGAACCTTCCAGCACACCAGGCTATGAGTTCTTTGAAGTTGAAAACTTCAGGTACACAACTAGCATTGACGAGGCTTGTGGTCTAGAGTCTTTCATTTTTATTTTATTTTAGAGGCTTGTTCAAGAACCACTGGTATGAGGCAGACCAATGAAAATTCTTATCTTCTCTAGCTAGTGAATTACCAATATCACTGCAAAATGGCTCTTTTCTTCTTCTATTTTCCATACGACTGCCTTTTTAATGAACTTTGATATAGGTGAACCTTATGAATAATAGATTAGCGAGGTCCAATTGATTTAAAGCCAAGCCAGCTTCATGACGCATATTCACTAGAATGTCCTTTCCACACATATGAACTATCTTTGAAACACGTGTAATCAAAATAGAAACCATTATGTAGCTCATAGAAAAGCGAGACATTTACTTCACATGATTCCTAATTGTTTTCGTTTCTTCATAAATGAGAAAATAAACCTATCATAAATGCTTCAGTTATAGTGCAAATTACGTGGCTTGTCAAAATCCATGCTGCAAAACTATTGGCTATGTAGAGGGAGAGAATTGCAACAGATATGGTTGTGTTGAGTGCAGAGATACGATGGTAGCAAAAGGTTCGGTACAAGGTGGAAAATCGCAAGGTAAAATACCTTTTGATTACCAATTTTTTTTAATAGGCATACATCTTGAGTTAGTACATCATCTGCATGAGGGATATCTATAGTTTCAATACTAGTTATCAATTTACAACACTTTTCATCTGAAAGTTCCCAGGAAGTTGATGTCCCTGTCATGTTCTCAAAGTTTGGCAAGGGAGTTTGTTCATCGAGCTTCTCTAAATTCTTGTTGAAGCAATATTGTTACTGGAGGATGTGGTGCATAGGCTACATGCACAAGAACATTGTTTTCTTTTTCTATTTTCTATATGTGTATTTTAATGCACTTTGATATATGTGAAAGTTATGAATAGTACATTACGAAGGTGCAATTGATTTAAGAAAAATTACATCTGACACATTTACTAAAACGTCATTTCCACACGTGAGTTAATTGCAAAATACGATGAATGATAAATATAAACTATTAAGCAGGTCATAGAAAAGTGCTACATTTTCTTCACACAAGTCGTAAATAACTTCCATTTTTTCCAAATTGGAGCAAATCAACGTGCCATAAATGACTTGGTTATCATGCAAATTATGTGGCTTGTCAGAATCACTGGTACAAAACCATTAGAAATGCCAAATTGCGGAAGTGGCAACTGTGTGAGGTTTGGTGATGAATTGTACACGCAAGGATTACAAATAAAAGTATTAAAGTCCTAGTTGTGTGGGGGATATACATGTGCAGAGTGCGCATGTGCGGAAGATATAGGTGTGCGGATTCCGGTGATATGGTAATGGAAAATGATTCCACGCATTGTGAAAAGTGGGTAAGTAAAAATGTTTTTGACTAAGAAATATTCCAAGAATAGTGGATTGGCAAAAGAATTTTATACAATATTTGCATTGGGGTTGTTGTACAACAAGAGTCGGTACATGTGTGACTAGCATGAAAGGATCCTTCTTCTAATTGCAACGCTTCTGCAAATGTTAGATAATATTCTTTCTACAATCCTCTATGTTTCAGAAATTTCATTTTGAAAAATGTGTCTTCTACATAGCGATTTTTTTTGGCACTTTGTGTAGTGTTTTGTGTTAGATTTATGCACCTGCTTCTTGCAGTGATTTCTTGTGCATAAATGACTCACTTATCATGCAAATTAGGTGGGTTGTCAGAAACTCTAGCAGCTAACCATTGAAAATGTGAAGGTGCAAAAGTGTGGGAGTGTCGGACAATCAGTGATGTGGATTACCTTCACAAGGGTTGAAGAAATAGAATTGGCACCTGGTTATTTTTTTTTTTGAGAAACAATTTAAGTCGACGAAGGGTTGTTACAGAAACTGTGTAGGTCGAAAACAACCAAAGGTGAAAAGGGAGAAAATGTGTGTTCTTTTGAGTATGTATTGCTCACTTTGTTTCTTAGTTGCTTAATGTGTTTATGCACCATGTCATTTGTTATGGTTCAAAAATGCGTAGTTGTTTTGAATTTCCAAGAGTCATGACTCACGACTTGTGAGAGTTCTAGTTTTGGGGTTCTAGAAATCTATGTCAGAGGTTAAGAAATCCTCTTCATTGTGTGCTATATGCCAAATAATATTAGACATTGATTTTTATATTTCATTTTTAGTATTAAGTTAAGTGGGGCGAGGGCCATTTCAGACATTGCATAGGTTAGAAAGAATCATAGTTATGTAGAAATAAAAAAGGTGTTTTGTTATGAGGTTGTATTCTTCTTTTTATTTTGCAGTTGCTTGATGCTATGGAGAGAGTATAGGTATAAAGTTACAGAGAAATGCATTATTTACCATGTACTATAAAGAAATGTTGTTTTTAGGTTGGAATCATTTTCATATGGTGTTGGGGATTGCTTAGTTGGTGCATTCCACAATCTATTCCATCTGTTTTTGTTTTTTTTTAGCATTTGATTATGGTATAAACCACTATAGTTCAGAAACACAAGGCCATTTTTTAGGTTGTTTGAACACTTTTTCTATGAACATATGGCTGCACTCGGTGCAACTATGTATTTCACACCTTCGCACTTGGTAGAGGAATATATCTAGCACAACCAACACTATGCATTTTGGATACTTGTGCAGAGAATTCATGCCTGTAATTGTCGTGCAGTTTGACACCTCTGCATGACTGATTGTGATAGGAGATGAAATTTGGACAATATGTTAGTCATTTGTCACATGTTCATTTTGTCGGATTTACAAGGAGAGGGCATCAATTTAGAATGACTTCCAAGTAAATGTCGTTCTTTTCTATGGGATGTGTGGTGATTTCTATTTATAATTATGCATATTTTGAAAGTAGTTTGTTAGGGTGAAGGACATTTTAGTAAACACGCATCATGCATTGGTGCTTAGATTAGTTTGTGCTCAATGCTATATCTATCTTTCAAAAATTTCCTAGTCAAATGCCTTTTTTACTTTATGTCTTTTATCTTGTGCGGAGGCTTTTGCTGTGGCCATATCTCCTCAGTGGACATATGTATTTGTTTTGTGCCTCCGCACTGTGCATAGTTATTTCACATGTATATGAAAAACTCGGTCTGTTTTTTAGAATTATGCGGAGGATTGATGCCACTGGTATTCGTAGGGTGTTGTGCTTCTATAGTTCTGCATTTCAAATAGTTTCGTGCCACTAGTTGTGACAAGCTAGTTAATTTGGATGGTGGTCATGTCATTTATGGTGCATTGATTTGTTTAGATTTAGGAGGAAACACCAGAGATTTAGAACTGATGCAAGACAAGGTCTCACACTTTTCTATGGACTACCTAGTGGTTTCTATTTATGGTGACTTGTGTGTCGGTATTATTCATGTGCCTGGAAAATACATTTCAATAAATATGTGTTATGCATTTGTGCTTGAAGAAATTTGAGCTATTTGATTTATTTATGTTTCATAAATTTTGTAGTTGACCCATAAATCGAAGAACCAACAATAGAATCAAAGGCAAAGATAGCTACAAGGCCCGAAAGTATAAATGTGATGTGTGGATGTGGCTTGCTTGTCTGATATAAATGATAAACTTGGCCCCTGAAATGTGTTCATAGGTAGATATAGGATTTACAAGGAGAGGGAAGTGATTTAGAACTATTGCCCAGTAAATATTACGCTTTTCTATGAACTGGGTAGTGCATTGTGTTTATAATTATGTGTGTTGTGAATGTAATTTTTTTGGGGAGGGAACATTTTAGTAAACATGCGTCATCTATTGGGGCTTAAAGAAATTTGTTCTTGGAGATAAATTTATATTTTGAAAATTTCGTGGTCAAACGCCTTATTTACTTTATCTTTTTCCAGGATGTGCAGAGGCTTTTGCAATGACCATATCTTTAGTCAACATAACTATTTGTTCCGTGCATCCGCACTAGGGACAAATATGTTGCATGCATAGGAAACATTTGGTCTATTTTTCAAGCGTCATGCAAAGGATTGATGCCACTGAAGCTCGTGGGGTGTTGTGCTTCAGCGGGTCGACATTTCGAATAGTTACACAACACAAGTTGTGACAAACAAGCTAATTTGGGGGATGGTTGAGTCATTTACGGTGCATTGATTTGCTCATATTTAGGAGGAAACCACAAGGATTTAGACCCGATGCAAAGTAGATGTCATGCTTTTCTACGGACCACCTAGTGGTTTTAATTTATGGTGACCCATGTTTCAGAGATCTAGAAAACACATTTCAGTAAATATGTGTCATGCACCTAGCCTTGAAGCAATTCTAGTTGTTTGATTTATTTATGTTTCATAAATTTTACACTGAAATTCCTTTATACTTAGTGTTTTTTTTTGCCAGGTTGTGTGGAAGATTTTATTGATGCGATATTTCAATGCTCTTCATTGGCATATGCTCAACAAAGCAAATGCTTACTCTATTTTCAATCCTTGCACAGGGAATCCACACTTTCAACCCTTGCACTAAGAATTCATGCCACTTATGGTCTGACATTGGCGCACTTGGGTGGCTCAACACTTGTGCAGTTGGAAGAGCTATGGCATCAACACTTCCACACAGGTGTATGCCCTAAAGAGATGGTACTTGGTCTATTTTGAAACCTTGTCCAAATAACTAATACAACTCTTCTTCCCACACTCTGCCACTTCCACACCTCTGATAATTCAAATAGTTGCAAATAGACATCTTCTATTTGCAAGTTACCCAAGAGAGTAGAACTTTCATTTTAATTTATTTCCTATGTATGTAAATTTAGCGATGATGGTAATGTGGACCAAGAAAATATGAGTAGTCAACTAAGGGGCAATTTTACTTTTCCATTTTAAGCTTGATTGCAGGATTTTCCTATGATCATATTTTTGCGGTGTGCACATCAATATCCTTGGTACATGTGTAGTCTGCAGAGATGTCTGTCAAACAAGAAAAAAATGGTATTATGAGCATCTATGCAGAGGATCCATATAACCGATCCACTTGCATATGCAAATATCCACACCTATGGATTTCTTCACAACAAGCAACCATATCTTCTGCACTTCCGCATTTTGCATAGGTATGACGCCCGCACAACAAATACTTAGTCTATTTTCAACATATGTGCGGAGAATCCATACAACACATCGTGCTATGCTACCACACTTCCATACTTCCAATACTTCAAATAGTTTCCAAACGACACTTTCTATTTGCAACCTACCCAACAAAGCATAACTTGCATTTTAATTGATTTCATGTGTATGTAAATTTAGGATTCATAGTAATGCGCACCAAGAGAAATTTGTTATAGTTGTTAGTTGCTTTTAGTTCTATTTGGTTGGTGGTTGCATACAAGTTAATGAATTGGGGCATACCAATATAATTGTTTATTTTGAAATTCTCGCACCCAAATTGTATTAACTTTTTTCTTTACAAAGATATTAGACAAATTACCTTGAGCAGAAATGAACTATGGTAGATATCTTATCACATGTTCAAGGGTTTAAAATGCATTGGAATAATAGAAGAAAACGATTGACTGAAGCCATATCTTCTGCACTTCTGCATTTCACACATGTATGCCACTTGCATAAGCAAGACTTAGTCTATTTTCAACACTTGTGCGAAGAATTCATACAACCCACCATGCCATGCTAAGACACTTCCATACTTCTAATACTTCAAATAGTTTCCCAAGGGCACTTTCTATTTCAAACCTACCCAAGAGAGAAAAAATTGCATTTTAATTGATTTCCTGTGTATGAAAATTTAGGATTCATAGTAATGCAGACCAAGAAAAATTGTTATAGTTTCTAGCTATTTTCAGTTCTATTCGGTTGGTGGTTGCATACAAGTTACTGAACTAGGGCATAACAATATAAATTGTTTATTTTGAAATCATGGCACTGAGGCTATATTAACTTTTTTCTCTACAAAGGCATCAAACAGATTACCTAGAACATAAATGAACTATGACAATTATCTTCTCACATGTTCAAGGGTTTAAAATGCATTGGAACAATAGAAAAAATGATTGGCTAAAGAAATATCTTGTGCACTTCTGGATTTCGCACAGGTATGACACCCACATAGCCAAGACTTAGTCTATTTTCAACACTTATGCGAAGAATTCATAAAACCCATTGTTTTGTGTTGCCACACTTTCATACTTCTAATACTTCAAATAGTTTCCAAATGACATTTTCTATTTGCAACCTACCCAAGAGAGTATAACTTGCATTTTAATTGATTTCCTATCCATGTAAATTTATGATTCATAGTAATGCAGACCAAGAAAAAATGTTATAGTTGCTAGTTGTTTTCAGTTCTATTCAGTTGGTGGTTGCATACAAGTTACTGAGCTGGGGCATAACAATATAAATTGTTTATTTTGAAATCCTGGTACCCACATTGTATTAACTTTTTTCTTTGCAAATCCATCAAACAAATTATCTGGAACATAAATGAACTATGGAAACTATCTTATCCTGTATTCAAGGGTTTAAAATGCATTGGAATAGTAGAAGAAAATGATTGGTTGAAGTCCATGTAAAAAAGAATGTAGAAATGAATACGTGTTGAGAAAGAACTGGGAAAAACCATATCGAAGGCTTGTATAGTTTTTCTAGATTTGTAATCATTGAATTGAAGCTTGAAACTTTTGCATAGTTTTCTTCCATATATAAATCTTAGTGAAACTGTGCAATTCACTATGTTTTCAATTAGATATTTAAATTCTATATGAATATGCATATATGTGAAACAAATAACTTGTCATTTGTAACCTTTTGTACATATCTTCATACAATACACAACTGAATAAGAAATATTTCACTTAATGTAGTGATTAAACATCGTGTTTCTTATTGAAGTTTGATTGCACTTGGTTCTATATAGGCCAATTAGAAAGTTATTATTAATGTTTATTGTTAGACATGTATCATAGATACTATAGACATAGAAATATATTCAGCTACACCAACTTACTTGGATTAATAGAAAGCACATTGAGTATTCCATCGCAAGTGACAAGCAGACAAATATACAAACACACATAAATAACTCAAAGTAGGCTAGATACAACTGCAATTTCTTGTGGAAGGATTGTGTGAGATTGTTTGTTGCATTAATTTCTAACGCTATGAACATATGCATTTAGCATTTGCAAAAAACTTCAAAATTGTAAAAGATCCTCTTGTAGATATTCCTTGAGAGTTTGGATCCTTTTAGTTATGACACCAACTTCAACAAATATTTCCCTACAAGCCTCCCACATAATGTTGAGCCTCTTATCAATATTTTTGGCTACATATCTCCTGACACTAATGAGTAGTTTCGCAACCTTGGTACCCTTGGAGGTTGAATCATCTAGCCATTTCCTTAGGGAAATCCTCTAGGACCATCACAGTTAATGGTTTTGCAAATAGTGGCTTCAAGGTAAGAGCCTCTTCCAATTAACTTACTCTCTTCTCCAATCTATCGTTCTCTATTTCCTGTTATGTTATTGAACGAGATAGAGATTCCCCCATAGCATGATGGAATTTGAATACTCCTAAAGGTTTCAATCCTTTTATTGCAACCTCATAGCTCCATTTCTTTGTCACGTTTTTATCCTTCATGCCGACTCTCTTGATGTGGATCTTCTTGGACTGTTTATCGTACCTGGCATGGTGAAGCGTGAGAAATTATTTTTCAAAAATGGTTGGCCCTTCTTGAGCTAAATCCTCTACTATCAATTTTATTTCAACTAAATGTACCGCAACCCATGCAGGTCTATTATTAGATTCATCAATTTCCATGTTGGTCATGTTTAATTCAAAACCCCCAGGGCTTGCAAGAGCACCTCCCTCATGGTTAATTTTTCTTTTGGGCACAAGGGAAATGGTATGCGTTGCCTCTAATTGGTGTCGAGGAGGGTCTCGACCATCTCCATCTCTTGTGCATCCCTCCTTATTCTGCTTACCACCTACATTTCTCTCTTGACCCTTATGGCCCAAAGAGGGTTGGCCATGGAGGGACCCCTTGGTTTGTGATGTGTCTGATTATCTCCTTCCAAATGAGGGATGTCTAACATACCCACATTTGAACTCACCCCAATATATGAATCTTCTTGAATTGGTTATTTCTTTCTCTGGTGTGAAATTTTGCTCGGGACAATTGCTACCTTGCCTTCAACAAGCGAGTCTTCATTGTCGTTGTCACCTTCTGAAATTTCATGGACCTTATTAAAGATTGAGGATTAATCGATGGCTAGCATATGGGCTGCAAAAATTCCTTCTGGGTCAAATCCTCCAAATGCCTTGGCTTCTTTCATATCGAAGGATTGGAAGAATCCATCCATTTTAGCGATATTCAATGAGCTCTTAACAATAATCCCAACAATTTTGAATGGCATGGGGATAAATAGCCACTTTATTTTCTTGTTGAAGAATAGGGACCACATCCTTTATTGTTTTCATAACCCATACGCCAGAAATCGGTCACACACAAATCGAGGAAGGAGTAGTGGTTTCCCCTCGAAACCAAAAATCCTTATGTATGTGAATTTTTCTTCAAACATACATACTCCTTTTCCTTTAAGGGATTCCATGGAAACCTATGTGACCTTGGCAAGCTCAGTTCCTATGAGCATACTTATGAATTCCTTGATGAAGGAGTCTTAGATTTGGTAAAAGAAAAATAGGGCCTTTTGCTTCTAAAGCACGGGATACCAGAATTAAACTGGTTCTTCCTCAAAATTCACATTGCTCCTTGAGGGAATTCGCTAGAATGTGTTACATTATACAAGAGCCAGGACCAAATAATAGGTCATGTAGAACCTCTTGGATTGAATAAAACTGGACAAATGTTGGGAAATTTCATTCGATATGACTTGTGCCCAATAAAAAAGAGTGCCCATATTCACAGAGTAATAGAGGACATATAGGACATACCTAGGGATGAATGCCATCGAATCTTGACCCACAAGTCATGTAAAAATATAAGAGAATTCTTTGAATGGCTGCACCAACAAACATGTGTTGATTTCATTGAGGTTCGAGGGTGTCAACATTTCATGGAAACCTGCACAGGAGACCTAGCTAAAGCATACACAAATTAAGATTATCAAGAAAAGGAAGAGAGATACACAATGAAGAATGAGAATCAATGCATATTATGATATTATCAATGAGTGAGTCATTTTCACTCATATAGGCAATGCCATCCTATAATTAGGAATGCATGCATAATAGTGATCGTCTAAGATTAGAAAGTCTAAAATAGAACTAGTCAGTTAACTCCTATTGAACTAGTGTTATTCCCACTGAACTAGTGTGTCGAAAATAGAAATTTCTCCAACACCCCCCCTGAACATCACTATGGAATAAAAAATGAGTCCTAGATACTAGGCCATTTTAGGTACTCATGTACAATGAAAATTAATGAACACTGAATAAAAACGAGGAAAGAGGGAAAACCACGTGGGAAACCCCCCCCCCTCCCCTCAAAAGATAATGTATCAAAAGAAGAAAATGGCAGCTGCTAGGCAACTGTGTTCTTCATTGCAAGATGATCCTGCAAAGTTTCAAACTTCTGCTCACTCAAAGTTTTTGTGAAGATGTACAAATATTTATGGATCTAATGAAGTCCTTTGACAACTTGTCTAGCCTTGTACCTCTTGATCCCGTGGACCCGTCTGCACCTGAAGATATTATTTTCTGGTGGAAGTGGAACCAGATGCGAAGTTTGATTATTTAGTAGTGATTCATACTCCTTCTGCATGGCTTCTTTCCATAATGTATTTCCCACAACCTTATTGTAGTTTTGTAGATCAATGGATTGAACCATATAGCAATGCCTGGGCATCGCAGGTTCTGAAGCTGAAAGTACATGAGAAGGCTCCTCATGCTGAGATCGATTCATCCTTGAATCCAATGGATTCCCTACAAGGTTGCCTGATTCCTGAAGTGTGGTATGTGCCTTCTTGGGAATCTGTTGAAGCTTCAGCACTGGCTTCTTATCTGGCTGTACTACCTACCTATTTCCATGTACAAAATCTGAGTGTCTGGAATCATCTCTGATGTCTGAAATTGATGGAAGAACAATAGTATATGCATGTTGCACTGGAGGTGCATGAAAAGTACTCTCCTTATGTTTAAGTAGAATAGAGGAGTCATCGT